>WNYF01000069.1:0-215541 GCA_021396225.1 Sporothrix inflata | reverse complement strand
CCCCCAGCGCCCTGAGGCTGTTGCGGCTGCGCCTGAGGCTGCTGCGGCTGCGCCATGGGCGAGGCGGGCACGCCACTGTTGGCTTGCCCAGCGCCGGCCTCCAGCCCGCCGTCCGTCAGGATGGTGTGCAGGCGGTGGGTGAGGTCCTTGGCGTCGACGGGCCCGCGGTTGCGGTCGACGGTGTCCTTTTTGCGGGCGGGCGGCTTGATCTTGACGGAGCTCGCCTGGAGGGTTGTCGGCGGCGGCTGATACAGCTGCGGCGGCTGCTTCTGCGACTGCGGCTGCGGCTTCTGCTGCTGCTGCTGCTGCTGCGCCGGCGGTGCCTTGGCCTTGACCTGCTGCTGCTGCGAGGAACTGCGCGCCATCTTGTTGTGCTTGCTGCCGCGCAGCGAGAACCCCGAGAAGAGCGGCATTTGCGTGGTGGTTTGGGGCTGGGCCTGTGTTTGTGTTTGAGTCTGGCCCTTCGTCTGCTGCTGCAGAGCAGTGAGTTGCTGCTGCGAGGAAAAAGACGACGAGGAAGAGTGCTGCTGCGACGATGGCGGCGCGTGCGGGAGCAGATGCTGCGGCCGGCGGAGGTGGTGGCTGCGGTTTTGGTTTTGGCTGTGTTGATGGTTCAGGTTCAGGTTCTGGTTCAGGTAGGGGTTGTTGTATTGAGGCGCGAGGTAGCTGTTGTTGCCGCCGTGCAGGAGGCTGTGCATGCGCTGGTGCTGGTAGGGGAGCTGCTGATGATAGGGCATCTGCTGGTAGGGGATGATCTGGGGGTAGAACAGGAATTGCGGCTGCACTTGCTGAGGCTGATGCTGTTGATGCTGTTGATTCTGGTGGGAGCTGCGGTGATGGCGGCTGGAACTTGTGGTTGCAGTGCTGCCTCTGCGATGCGGTTGCAAGGAAGACGATGAAGAAGTAGGATGAAGAGAAGGATGAGGGGGAGCGTAGTAAAGAGGGACGCCGGTGGGCTGGTCCATCCGGGGAGCTGCAATCGTGGTGGGGCCGGCCATCATCATGGGCGTTTCGTAGCGCATGACTTTTTAGTCGGAAAACGATGTTGGAGCTTGTTGCTTCTTGCTTGTTTTGAGCTGTTTGTCCCTTACGTGGGACGTGAGCTATTGCTGTTTAGAGCTGTTTAGCGCCAATGGACAGGGTTGGGCAATTGGGGGCGGACGAGCTTTAGATGAGGGATGGTCCGCGTGATAGCTCGAATTGGGGGGAAGGGAGCTTATGGGAGGGTGGCGAATGAGAGGGGTTGGATGGGGGAGAGGGGGGGGAGAGAAGATAAATGAAGTATTTAGATGTGAATGTGATTTTTTGAATTTGGATGAGATCTCGTCTTCAGTTAAGAAGAAAAGATGAGTGTGATGCACGGGGTTTTCCAAAAAGGGCGATGCGGAGCTTGTTGGCCGTTGCACAGGCAAAAATAACGGCAGTGAGTGAGGAGTAAGAGAGACTGTGAGTGAGTGTGTGAGTAAGCGAGAATGGATTGAATATGGGTCGACACGGCTATAGTAGAAGCTGTGATGTGTGATGGTGATTTGCCTTTGAATCAAGGATGAGGAAACAAGAAGAAAGGGGAAAGAAAGAAGCAAGAGAAGGAGACCGAAGGACGAGGAAGGGAGGAACAAGATATAGGCTGCTGCTGGAGGAAAGACACGATCAAATGCGGACAGTAAGGTTGAGAATGAAGATGCATGAATTAAAGGTTGCAAAAGAAAACGAAACGAAGAAAAAAGGTCTCGCATGCCAAATGCCAAGTAGAACCTCTTGTTGTGGTTGCTGGCCGCTTTGGGCGTTTCGGAGAGCATCGTGGACATTTACAGTGAATGGGACAGCGAGAAACAGCGGACTCTACGCAGTTGTGGACGTTTGCAGCAGAAACGGCCAGGACCAGAGACATTTTGCTTTCTTTTCTTTATGTCTCAGGTGCCTCGAATGTCTTGCATGGCCTCTCTACGCGTGCTCTCGGGCCAGTATGGTCAATTTTCATCGTCTGCTCACCGTGTTGCTCTGTCTCGGTGGTTTCCTGCTTTGGAGATAAGGGCGATCCTGTTGCACTGGATACATTGAACATGGCCGTAAGCGGGTTAGGTAAGGCGGTTGAAGGAGGGCCGTCAGGGCCAGAATGTAGAGTTGGTGAGTGAGATATGTAGGGGAATAGAGACACTTGCATGCCAGTCGAGGCTTGACGACGGAGTAGTCGCGGCGTGATAAGAGTAAAAAACGTGTGCAATCAGTAAAAGACGAGCGGATGGGGAAACAAGTGAGACATGAAACTGGACGAGACGGGCACCGGAAGGAATGCCGGTGCAAGAAAACGAGCGATGAACGTGAGACCAGCGAGCTTGGTGTCGAGTAAAAAAGAAAATGTATGGGAGTTCGTGCCAGTGGACGAAGCAGTCAAATGGTGTGAAAAGGGAAGATGGGTAGCAGTGATGATGTGATGATGTCTGGAAAAGAAAAACGAAAAGGTTTCACACGGTAGAAATCAGTAAGGAAAGAGAATATAGAATAAAAATAATGGCTCGTAGAGAGAATGTTGCATTTGATTTTGTTCACGGAAGCTGTCACGACACATCTCGACTCTGACGGCGATCTAGATCTCTCGGCTCCCTTTTCTCTTCCAATATCACCTTCCTTTCCTTCAATACAAGTGCTCCGGACTATCGTCTAGCTATGACGCTACGGCGATCTCACCGGTGTGGGGAGGGTTGCAGAAGGCAAAGGTTTAAATAGGGGACTTGGCGGGACAGTAGAATGGCCTAGACTAGCTCCGCTCTAGCTGATCTGGCTGGACTATGGTCATGCCAAAGTTGATGGTGAAGATGAATTCGGTGAACAGAGGTAGTCAAGATTGCAAGATGACAAAGAATCAATATTTCCCCATCAAATGCCTTCAACTGCAGGTCTTCAATGGCACGGCGTCATATCACACAGGCTGTTTTAGAGGAGAAGAAAAGATAAAAAGATAAAAGATAAAAGATAAAGACGGGAAGCGGACGCGGACGCAGACCCAGACCTAGACTCAGACGTTGTTTAAAAAGAAACGCGACTGGGAAACTCTTGGATCTTCAAAGTTATGAGCTTTAGTTCCGAAATATTTAAAATCCTATATTCCTTAATTATTCTCCCGTTATCTACAGTTCTCACTCGTTCTCATCTATGGCATGAAGAAAACAATGAATAATTACTTCTTCCTGTTCATGAAACGATGTCGCGTTTTTCGTTTCCAAACTTGTCATTTGCTTTCCCACCAGGTTGCTGATTGTATTGTCTCTTTTCTATTCTTCGTCTCTTATTCGCCTCACTTTAGGCGTCGACAGACTGTCATTTTTCTCCAATTGTCTTCACATATCACATCTTCCGCGCCGAGATGCGCTCGCATAATGCTGACAACTCATTGGCTCCAAACTCGACGAAAGAGGCGATCGGCATCTGCCAGCCATGTCGTGCCATTGACGGCAAGGGATCACAAAATAAAAAAGTGCCGAGCGGCGCTTTTGTCTGTGTAATCGTTTGTGATCGGCTGTGGTCAATTGCTCAGCGCTGTGCTTTGCTCGACTCGTCCGCATATGCACCGGCAAGTCGACCTCTTGGCGTCCACTCGCAACCTTTGCTTGAAGGAGTGGCCGTCACATCTAGACCTTGCTCTTGTCGGGTGACATGACCAAGGAAAGAGCTCTAAATATAGGTTGATTCTAGGCTCTCCATCCGGGCTGCTCTCCCCTCTCCTGTCCCATGGTTCTGTCCTTTCTGTTTGGACCCCGATGGAAGAGTGATCAGCAAGCAAACAGAAGATTGTTTTCCGGCAGAGCCTCGTGTACGAGTACGACTGGATTTTCACGTAGGCCGGGCTATGGCAGGTAGACCTTGTTGATAGAATCAATTTGTACTTCTTGTTCGTATGGCAGTTTCTTTGCTGGTGCAATGATGGCCGCCCTGTCCGTTTCTTCGCCTTGTCTTCTACCTGTCTCTCCGACAACTCCTCCCGCTGCAGAATGCAAGGCTCCCGGTCATGTCAGTCTCTCTGCGGGGGTCCTCACATGCTGTAAAACGCACACTGTCTCTCTCATGCCCATTCACTCTCTTTCACCCTCCTGCTCCCTGCTCGCTTGCAATGCAGAGCGTTGACAACGGCTAGGGATCCTTGACAGTGCGTGGCTGTGGGCCTGGGAATGCCGGCTTTTGCGGCACGCCGCAAAACGAAACGGTGATCAACCGCCAACTCCATTGAAGATAAAGGTCTCCGAGGTCTTCGTGGCGGGCCAGAGAACGAAGACGACGCCTGGCTGCCGTTTTTCCAGTTGATCTCCACACGATTCGACCCTTTTGTTTCCCACGTGGGACAAGGCATTGGGAGAGAAGCTAGGCCGCGAGATGCCGTCAACCAGTGGATGGGAGACGGTACGCCTCGAGGATGCCGTCAGCTGCCAACTCGTTTTGGAGATGGGATAGGTTTCTTGTCGAGCTTGTCTGTCCAACAGACAGTGGCGATTGCCATGCATGGCTTTTCACCCCTTCACCCTCTTTGTTCAAAGGCAATTGCTCAAGACTGGTTGGCCCTTTGCCGGTCTATTCAGAACGCACCAGTCCGCCCAGCTCCGCCCAGCTCCGCCTATCGTCAATAGCGCCAAAAACTCAGCCGCCTTGGACGTAATGCGAATGGTTTCTCCAGTACAGACTACTCCGCAGCCTTTGCCCTGCACCAGGGCGGCCCAAGCACCTGGTAACCCAAGGGGCTAAAAGGGGGAAGAGGGGAGACGACGACGGACGAAGAGCGAAGAGGAGGAGAGGGGAGCCTTAAAGCCCGAATAGCCCGATCTAGGGGGCGGAACAAATATCCGATTTCAGAAGGGCAAGAGCGATGAAGAATGTTGTTTTCTCGATCGTGCCTTCTCGACCCAGCCCAAAAGTCCTCTGCAGCGCCTCTCATTCTTCAGCACGTTCACGTACATCGTAGACTCGTATCGAGCATCGTAGATTCATACGTCGTAGCGCCCGCGCCCTCCACCGCTATTTTCAGCAGCGGCCCCCAGCACAGCATCCATCGTGTGTCGTTGGTGTCGTCTTGGACTGACACTCGGACGCGTAAAGTGACCATGCACGCCGCACCAGGAGCGCACCAAGTCCTTTTTTGGGGTCGCTCTTTCCCTCCGTGTCGTCCGCGTCTGGGTTGTGCTTGCCTCGTTTCTGCCCCCTTTCCCTCTCTTCCCCCTTCCGTTTTCGTGTCTCTTTTCTCCTGAGCTCTTTCCTCCTGCTTTTCTTTTCTTCTTGCTCCTACTCTTGATGCTGCTCCTGCTCCTGCCTCTACTCTTTCTCTCACTCTGTCCCTCGTGCCTTCCTCTTCTCCCTCTTTGCTTCTTTGCTTGCTTTTCCCCTGCATCTCACCTGCATCTCGCCTGCATCCTCTCACCATCGCCCCTCCCTCCCTCTTTCTCTTTCCTCTCCCGATCCGGCTCTCTCGTCTGCCGTCTGCCGTTTGCCGCTTCCCATTTCGTCCAAGGTTGCATTCGCTCCTCCCCTCCCCTCTCGTTTCTTTCTTCGCTTTCCTGCACGAGTGCTGCATCGTGCTTTCCAACTCGCGTCTGCTTTCCCATCTCGCCGTCGCCGATCCCGCACCACCTTTTTTACCTGGCTCTTCACCCATTTTCAACCTCGCTATCTCTTTCTCGTTTCCCATTTTCAACTCTCTCTCCCTCTTTACCTCTACTCTTTTGATTGCCAAGCTTTGTTGTTTACGGTCTCGGCCTTTTCGTCAACTCGCCCACATCCGCCACCCATTTGTTCACAACCTACGCCATTCGGAGAATTTACAACGTGCGACGCCAACGCCCAGAAGTCGCCCTCTCTTTCGCCCTCCTTTGTCCATCTGTTTGTCTCGGCCTCCTCTCTCCACTAGTATCCGCTGCACCCCAGCTGCACTTTCTTTTGCCCGCAAAACCTCCCCCAAAAATCTATCAAATCTCACCTTTTATTCGACATCGACAGTACGGCGTTCGGAGCACGTCGTAAAACAAAAAGTAGGGAACTCCACCCACCGAGCTTCCTAAAGCCCGCTTGTCTCACTCTGCCTGTACGGGCTGCATATCCCCCATACAAGTTCACCTATCCAGACACACTCCAGACACACCACCACCTTGAGAAAAGAACCGCAGCATCGCAGCAAACCCCTGTCGGGCCCGGTTGCTGCATCGGATACGTGCGCTCTTTCGCAAAACTCGTCGTTGTTCGGCCTCCCCATTTGCTCGTTCCGGCCCCCTCCCCACCCAGCTCGTTTACATTTGCCACAAAAAGAGGCACAACAAAAAGGAAGCACAGCAAAAAGAAAGACAAGACAACAAAAAGCATACCACAATACCTGCAAACCTACAGACCTGCACGCCTGCACAGCTGCATACCTACACAGCTGCATACCTACACAGCTGCATACCTACACAGCTGTATACCTACACAGCTGCATACCTGCAGGTTTCTTCGGCTCAGCAAGAACGCAATTAGAGCCAGGGGAAAACGGAAGAAATAAACGAACGAGAAGACCGGATATCAAAACCAGGTCCGCCATTGAAATTGCTATTGGCGTTGGTCGAAACCGACGGCCTGTTGGGCGGCTGGCCTGTCACACAAACACGTTTTTTTGTTATATACAAGACCGTGGTGTCTAGGTGCGTCCTTTTCTCTTTGCCTCTTGCCGACATTACTTCACATGTCACTTTGCACCCCATTCCTTTGCAACTCTACATCCCCGCCCCAAGCCTTGCACTTGCACTCGCATTTCCAACAGCCCTTTTACACTTTCCTCGACCGCCTTTTTCTTGCCGCCTTTTGCCCCCCTTCCCTTTCCCCCTCCACGATGACCCCATCTACAAGGCACAGGTATGGAGTTACATGCTTGTCTTAACACCTTCCCAAGCTGCCTCTAGTAGCTCTTTTGGGACGCTTCCATCACCCTCTCTGCCTCTCTCCCCTTGCTGATCCCACCGCCTCGTCGTGCCCGTTCAAAACTCTGTTCCACCAACCCAGCCAGTTCCACCAGTTCCATCGATTTTGTTTTTCGCTCCACTGCGCGCCGCATCTCATCCTCTCCCCTCGCATCCCGCCTTTTCCCCCCTACTCGACGAGCATCCCCCCTGCGTCGTCGCTCATTCTATCATCATATGCTTTGGTCGTCGACACCGCCCGTGTTGCCTGGACGAATGATATTCGCTCTCCTCCATGTCTAAGACACAAAAAAGAGGCCGTCATCCCGCAACTTGGTGCTGGTGGGCCTGGCTCTTGTCTAGTCTTGCTTGACCTGCCCTCCTGCCTAACCTGCCCCTCTGGGCTTGCCGTCCCACCCATCTACTACGATTAACTCCACGCCCTAAAATTGTCCCGTCTCTCTTTCAACCTGCCCAGCTGCCCTGGACCCCCCCTGCTGTCTGCTTTCTTTTTCTTCCTATCCGCCCGCTCCTATCCTTTTTGGAGCTTGCCCTTTTTTGTGGTCTCTCTCTCTCCCTCTCTCTTTTCTATCATCTGTCGAGCATCCTCTCTTGTGTATCTGTTTCGTTTCGTTGCGTTGCGGTGCTTTTGTTGTTCTTCTCTTCTCTTCCTCCCTCTTTTTCTCCCTCTATTCTTATCATTTCGTCATTTTCGCCGTCTTCGCTTCTCACCCGCTCCTTTCATCTGGTCTTTCGTCATCTCTCCATTCCATCCGAGCTTCTCCCCCCACACCCACCCACCGCCCCTCATGTCGTCCTCCAACTACCCCCGGGCACGAACTCACACGCTTCCAGACGACCGCGCCTTGTTCCTGCTGGGCAGAGTACCGCGCCGCAAGAGCGCTACCTCGCTGCCCGCTGCTGCCCAGAACCGGCGCCGGACTCCGTCGTCCTCCACCCCCGGCGGCGCATCACCCGTCATCGCCGCGCCCGCTTCGGGTTCCTCCGCCGCCTCAGTCGCCGCCGCTTCTTCCTCTTCGTCGCTTCCACCACCTCCTCCTCCTCCGCCCCCACCCATTGCAAACTCCGTCACAGCTCCAACAACACCCTCCATACAAACACCGGTCGCCACGCCGCTTGGCCCGTGGAGCGGTACCTTTCTTGACGCCGACCCCGACGGTGACGCCGACAGTGACGACGACTTTTACGACGCCCCCGAACCAACTTCCGACTCGGACGTCGACCCCATCTCTGCGTCCCTCCCCGAGTTGAGGCAACAACGGCACACACCACGGACCCAGTCCCTGACGCAACCATCACAATCGCGCGCCTCGCCGCAACCACCGCAACCAAAGGACACACAACAGCTTCCACCACAAAAAAAGCCTCCGACATCACTCCCGCCCCCGCCGCCACCCTCGAGCAATGCCCGCGACTCCTTCATATCCATCCTAGACGACCCCTTCTTCCAGCGCTACCACACCTCCGGCACCGACTGGTTTGGCGACGACGACGACGACGGCGCCCTTCCCGGTCCTGCAACACCTTCCTTGCCTCCCGACCCCGCGGTCCTCGCTTATACTTCTTCTCGCACCGGCGCCGGCACTGCCGACCCCGACCCGCTCAGCCCCGGCGCAAAGGACAAGTCCCGCAATGACAAGTCCGCCTGGCCCCCGCCTCGAAGAGAGTCTCTGACCGTAAACGACCAAGGTCTTAGGGTAGGAATGACCGTGACCACCCTCCCTTACATTTTCCTTGCTAATTGTGTTAGCCGCCGCCTCCGAAGAAAATGGCAACCGTTAACATTGCCGTCATCGGCGCCGATGGCGTCGGCAAGTCCTCCTTCATCCAACGAGCGATGCGCCTGTCCAAGCCGCCAACCGGCGGCATCACCGCCATGCGCATCGATGTCGACAACAAACCTTTCGTCGTTGCTCTGATCGAGCTAGATCTCGAACATTTTGACGTCGATCCCAAACAGAAAATCCACTGGCCCAAACAAATCAGCGGTCACATCGTGCCTCACGTTGACGGCGCATTGATGCTCTATGATGTAATGAACAAGGACAGCATCCGGGAGCTCCCACCCACACTGTGTAAGTCCACTTCTTTTTCCCCATTCGTTTCTCCTCATTGCGTCCCTGTCTCTCTGTTTCTCTTTTTTATGAAGAGCGCCCTCAGTGCCCTTGTCAACGCCTATCGCTTGTGCACCCTTGTGCAATGCTGGGGCCTGCCGGACCACCTTGTGCATCGTTCTGTGCACCTTACTTGCCACGAAACGATGCACCAGCGCAGGTGGAGCTGTTCTCCCTTTTTATTTGCTTTATTTGCTTTGATTCTGTGGCGTGTGCCCGGCATTATTATGACCATTGTGCCCTGTTTCTAACCAGACGATTGTGGGGAAACACAACAGCGGCCCTGCACAACTCCAGCCTTCCTACCATCCTAGTAGCCACCAAATGCGACAACCCCGAATCCTCCCGCCAGATCAACGCCGATGGCCTGGCCACCGTGTTCCCGTCCATCCTCACCGACTTTAAAACATCCGCCAATGTCCCGGGCAACACCCGCGACTGTCTCCAGGCGATCGTCCTGGCCGCCGTGTACAACCGACAAGGTTTGTCTTTTTCTGCTTTTGTCTCTCTTTTTTTCCCGCCTCGTTTTTTACGGCCTTCTCGCTTTCTCGCATGTTTTTGCGCCGTTCTGCTTTGATGTCTCGGCTGTCTGGCCGCGTCCGTCTCTGTCTCCCTTTTAAGGTTGATCCTCCTTCAGTTCCCCTACTACCCTCCGCCGCCTTATTCCACTTATGGCAACCTACCTCATTTCCGTTATTTTCTTGTCCGCTCGATCTTCCTCGTCGCCTTCGTTCCCTCTTTTTCTGTCATTTTTTCTTTTCTTTTTTTATTTCCTCTCCCGGCCCCGCTTCCGTCGCTTCCCTTACACGCAGTAGTGTCTGTTTCTCGCAGCCTTAAGCCACTTTCATCCACACGCACACACACACACAAACAACCCCCTACTGCTCTTCGTATGCAGCTAATCCTTCATCCTACGAGACATCTTATGTCTGCACTCTCAATTCTCCCTTTCCCTTTTCCTTCCTCTTCTCACCTGCCGAGTGGCGCCTATTTTTGTCGTATTTTTTTTTACTGTCTTTCGTCTGCCTTTTTTGCCCGTATTCTTTCCTCTGGTTTTCTTGCCCCTCCCAATCTCTTTTCCGGGGCCAATGGGGTGGTGCCATTCAACGTAGCAACGCCTGAACGCCTTGTACCGATGTGGCCTTCTTTTTCATTATTCCCCTCTGTCCCACCCCCCGCTCCCCTCTCCCACATGTTTCTCCCAGATTTCTTGGTTGAAACACTCAATGGGCTGGCAAGGCCAAGAAGACCGCCAAAGAGACAGAGAAGACGTGGGCAAGCATATCCACTGCCACCTCATTCTTACGGGCTGCAGGCAGTCTATTACCCTATATTGCATCAGCCTTATATCCCCCTCTCATCCACCTGACCTGTTTTTTTACTTGGATTTTTCTTCTTCTCTCTCTCGATCTCTTTTTCTTTCTTTTTTTCCTTTCCTTTCTTTCCTTTTTAGTTTGTTTTCGTTTCATTTGTTTGAATGCAACGGAGTCATGCCGCCTCTAACACACTCGTTTGCCATCGGATAGGAGCGGAGAAGTCGGACAACTACCACCACCACCAACACAACTCCTACTCCTCTTCATCTGCTGCCACGACCAATACAACTTCCGCCAGTATAACAACTGCGAACACCATTACGACCACCACGACTGCGTCAACCGCCACCACGCGGCGACGTGCCGCCTCGTCCGCTGCCCACTTGGACGCCCCACCCGACAGCGTCAACGGTCGACCCCACAGCAGCGAACAAGGCAGTGGCAAACACAGTCGCGCGAGCTCCGACCTGTCGCTGCTCCGAGGCGGGCCGACGAGCAGCTCTGTAGACCGGGACGGCTACTACCGCACGCAAAGCTCTCGATCGCCGCGCGTCGAATACCCCAACGCGCCGCAACAACTCCACACCTCCAGCTTCGGTGCGGAAATGACCGATGAGAAATCGTCTCAATCCGTCCACGGCATGCTGCGCTCCACCGGCGTCCGGCTCGACGCGGGGCAGGACTCGTTCCTCGACATTGAAGAGTCCGACGCCGAATCCCTACGCCGCTTCTCGGAGGATGTGCCCATCCTGCAGCGCAATGACGAGAACATGTTCGACAAGCCCGCCAAGGCAGCTGGTACTCCCTTCAACGAGCTTGTCGACCGCCTTCTCGCCGCGCCCATGACCCGCGCCGACACCAATTTTTCCGACGTCTTCCTCTGCCTCTACCGCAAGTTCGCCGCACCACACGAGCTCCTCGCGGCCATCATTACCTCCCTCACCAGGACGTGGGAGGACAAATCCTTCCATTTCCTCGAACGCACCGCCACCCAGTTCCGCTACATAGAGGTCCTCAACCGCTGGGTGTCGCTCTACCCGGGCGACTTTGCGCGGCCCGCCTCGCGCAGGCAACTGGAGGCTCTCATTCGGCGCCTTGCTGACGAGCCCATTTTCACCTTGTCCGCACAACAAATTAAGGACCACCTCGACAACGACGTGGCCGAAGACGACGACACATGGTGGGCCAAGTGCGACGACCCGCCCAAAGACGAATCGACGGCCGCCGGTGCGTCCGTCCCTGGTGCGACACCCAAGGAGCAGCACCCGTCCGATAGCATGCGATCCCTCACGCTCCAAGATTCGCAATCGTCCGATCGACCATCCAGCGAAGGTGGCAGTGGCGGCGGCGGCGGTGCGTTAGCCAGCGGCCTCAGTCCCGGACGGGGCCTGTCGCACTTCCAGTACCACTCGTACGAAGACTACGAGCGAGAAGCCGCCACCATGGTGCCCATGGCGACACTGCCACTCAATAAATTCCGCTACCACATCTTCATGGACATGGATGCCAACGAGGTCGCCGACGAAATCACTCGCATCGACTGGATCATGTTTAGCAGCATCCGCATCCGTGACCTCGTGCGCCACGTCTCGCTGTCCGTGCAGGACAAGGAGCGCTGCCGCTCGCTCAAGAACATGGACCGCATGATTACACACTTCAACCATGTGGCCAAGTGGGTGTCCAACATGGTCCTCATCCGCGACAAGGCCAAGCACCGCGCCCCCTGCCTGCAAAAGTTTATGGCGATCGCCCTGCGCCTGCGCCAGCTCCGCAACTACAACGGCCTTGCCGCCATGCTGGCCGGCATCAACAGCACAGCCATCCACCGCCTCGCCCAGACGCGTGCGCTCGTCGACCCGGACATCCAAAAGAGCTTTGCGCGCCTCGTGCTGCTCATGAGCACTCAAAAGAGCCACTTTGCCTACCGCCTGGCGTGGGAGAACTCGCCCCTGCCGCGCATCCCCTTTATGCCGCTGCACCGCCGCGACCTTGTTAGCGCCGAGGAGGGCAGTCGCACGTTTGTGGGTCCGCAGGGTGACCGCATCAACTGGAAGAAGTTTGAGGTGCTGGGCGAGGTGCTGCTGCCGATCATGAAGAGCCAGGGCACCCCCTACCCGAACCTCAAGAAGCACCAGGCGTCGCGCGAGATGATCCTCGACTGCCGCATGCCCATGGACGAAGAGGACGTCTACCAGCGCAGCGTGCAGGTCGAGCCCACCGGTGGTGCCGCCGACCTCAAGAAGAAGTTCCCTTGGCTACCGAAATAGAGCCCTCTGTCGTCTCCTCACAATTACTCCAACTACACCACACGATCTTATTTACACGATCTTATTACATCTAACGTTTCTCGTCCTACTGTCTATATCCCTAACGACCGCTGCATATAATTTGTTTTTATTTGGTTATTTCTCGTTTTCTCGTTTTATTACTCAGTTTCGCTCGGGACGATACTCACCGTTGTTTTTTTATGATAAGGGAGAATTGGGGGTTATATCAGCGGGGGCAATGTTTCTTGGATGACTTGTCTTATTGTATTAATTTTAGAAAACAGCGCTCTCAGAGGGAAACAGGTTCATTTGTTTTCTCTTTTATCTACAAACTCATACCATTTTCAAGGCGCATCTACTTTATTAATTTCCATTTGAAAGATAAAACCATGGAATATAAAAATTGAATACTTTTTTTCGAAAAAATTGAATTAGATTGTCTTTTTTTTTTTTTAAAAAAAAAAAAAAAAAGAAAAGAAAAGAAAATAGGAACCTTGCCCAGTTTGTATTAATTGAGATGGAAGCTGCGAACAACATATGCATCTTTCTTTCCTTATTTGGTAATACACCAAAAAAGCACATATCCTACAATATTAACCCAGGCAAGTATGACATCCGGCCGCGCCTTCCTTTTCAAGTGAGATAAAGCACATGTCTAGACCACCAAAATGCCGGACCCCTTTTCCGTTTCCTCTCACCATTTCTCTTTATTGTCTTCGCACACAGTTACGACGAGACAGCAATGGCATTGACATCCACTACGGTGATACCGCCACCTCCACCTCCGCCGACGCCGACGACAACAATCGTCCATTTCCCTCGCCGCCAGTGGACCACCTTCGACACCAAATGGACCCTGGCCCTGACGGTCACAGCCGAGCTCGCCTGGGATGCGCTGGGCAGTACTCCTGGCTCGAGCAACCCCGGCGTCTTCCGCAGCAGGAGAGTCGCTGCCGCCCGTGTTGTCGAGCTCGTCCGTGCCGGCCGGCTGTGGATCGGCACCGGCGGGCGCAGTGTCAACTTGGCCGTGCGGCCGATGCTGGCCGGGAAGGCTATTGGTGGTGGCAGCAGCCCGGGTGATGGTGACGGCGACAATGGCGACCACTTGCGCGAACTGTTCCACAAAACTATCCTCGAGTGGCCGATATGGGAGAACAAGCTGGGACTTCGAGTCCGAAGCAGGAGCGCCGAGATGGGGCCCGGAGACGACACCACCCTGCTGTATTTTACCGTCAATCATTCACCCTCGCCTAGCGGACTGTATGCGCCTAGTCGAGCCGGCGGCGGCATCCCACTGGCCTGGCTACAACGTGTGTCTTGCCAACTGGACCTCAGCTATTGTGCCGACGGATCCAAGCTGCCCCAGCCGGCAGTTACTACGAAAAAGGCAAAAGCAAAGACAAAGACGAAACCAACAAGCAAATCAAAGTCTAAATCGAGTAAAAGACCAAAGCCGGTTAAGTCCAAGAAGAAGTCTCCACCTCCCCGCAAGAACTTGAGACCCCGACCGGGCGAAGCAGCCCGCTGTCAGCAACGACGACTTGTTGTTGACCCACGATATGGGCTGGAGGTAGGCAGTGCCGCCTGGCACCAAGCCACGGCTCTCATAAAAACGGCGCTCCATGTGCTTGTGGGCACGGTCGGTAAAGCACCGCCGGTGCCGGGCATCAGGCCGGTCGACGACGTGTCGGCGCCATCCGGCGCACCATCACTGCTGGACGTGGCACCGGCCGTCTGGAGCAGCCACTACTTTACGGTAAGTCTCTTACCATAGGCTCTGCTATTCACCCTTCCTCTCTGACATGACAGGCCGTGTCTTCCCGTGCGGCTTACATACCGTTGATCCACCGATTCCTGGCGAGCTTCACCAATGCACAGTCACCCAGTTTGCGGCGCAAGGCCGAGGCGTTGACCAAGGGCGGCATCGACGGGGTTGGCCAGTCGATTGCGCAAGAAGGACTGCTCGGAACTAAGCTGGAGGAGATTCTGCTCAAGGGTGTAATGCAACTGCCGCCCCGACCGAAGAAGCCAGTACCCCGACCACCGGCACCAAAGCACAGTCCGGTACCAAGGCCCGCTCGTCCTTCATATTTGCCAATATCACCCAGGCCGAGTCAAGCGTCACCACCGGACTTGGTCTCTTCTCCAACCATTGAGCGTCCTGTCTTTGAGCCCGACGAAGGCCCGTTCGTTGACCTCTGCTACGACAATTTGGAGGCCATCTTCTCACTTTCGCCAGATGACGACAGTAGTCCTCAAGAGCAACCACTAGATTGGGGAGAGTACACAGAAGGAGAAGATGACGAAGAAGAGTTCGAGGCACGAGAGCTGGACTGGCAAGACATCGAGGCCTGGTCGGAGCCCAACATATACGAGGCCAGCGAATACCTCGACGAAGAGGACGGTCTCTTTGAGGACATCAACGAAAGTTGGTCGCCAGAGGGGCTGGTACACGAAGAGGACCAGGAGCTGCAGGAGGATGAAGAAGGCGAGGAAGATCCATATGGTGACTTCTCAGATGACGAGGAAAGCGGCTTAGCGCTGTGGCAGGACATGCAGGCATGGCAGCTCGATGCATGGCAGGAAGACGAGAGCCAGCCAATGTATCATGGTATGGATTACATGGACGACGGAGAGATTGAGTTTATGGACATTGAAGCGGAAGACCTCGACGAGGGCGTGGGTCTCTGGCGGAACGAGCACGATATCATCGAGGATTGCTGTTAGAGCAATTTTGGGAAAGTTTGGAAGGTACAGAGCATTTAGAGGAGGAAAAGAACGAGCATGGCATGATGGGAAGTTTAAAGTTTATGTAAATAAAAATAAGAAAATATGTAGAACCTTTGTGCGCTCGATGCAGCCTGCCAGCCATCAGAGCAAATGTAAAAAAAAAAATAGAACTGGAAACTCTTCGCTCTCTCCTCTCCAGTAGTGTCGACTCCCTCATCCGAATGTATGTACAGAATATATATGAAAAAAGAAGAAATTGTAGTTTATAGAGGGTATGCGTTGTTCCATCCGCTGTTACCTGTCGTCGCCGTCTCCTCCGCTGGTCTCCTGGTGACAGAATCCCTTTTATCTTCTCTGCTCGCTCGCTCCAAGGAAAAAAATAAACAAAACAAAATAGCGGAAGGGGCGAGAGTCGATAGGAAGAGGGGGCCGAGAAGAGAAACCAAGTCTGCCTTGCCGAACACAAAAATACAACTGGACTTGGCCGCAACTTTCTTTCGCGTGATAACAGCAAGGCGCCGTTGAGAGTCGTGTCGAGCTGTTGGGTAGCGTATTGTGACTGAAGTAAGCGTGCGGACGTGATATGACAATACTTTGGCCGAGTACCACCAGCCTGCTGCGTCGTATTTCGTAGTTCGTTGTTCGGTCGTCCAGTTGTGCGACAATATCGGGGGCTTTGTCTTCAACAAAGGGAGTACCGTCCAGCCCTTTCAGACTGTTTCGATCCAGCCGCCCGTCATCTTTTCTCTTCCCCCTTCAAGACGCCGCCTACTTCTTTGCAGGTGGCTTCTTGCCGCCCTTTTCCTTCTTCTTTTTCTGCTCGGGCTTGAGGGTGGCGTGGTGGATGTACCAGATGAGGACGCATTCTATGGCAATGGTGGCGAGGACGGCGAGCAGGATGAAGAAAAGGACGGGCTGGTCGTTGAGGACGGCGACGGCCTCCTTAGTGGCGCCGATCTTGGAAAACCAGTCGAACTGGCCCATTTTGAAGGTGGGTGAGGTGTGGAAGTATTAAAGAAGTAAAGAAAGATGGTGGAAAGAGAAGGAGAGCGTCTGCACTGCAGAGAAACCAGTCGATGGGTGTCGAGTCGAAGAGAAGAGGTTAAGGAGTGAAGAAAGAAGATAAGTTGAGAAGACGAGAAGGCAAGAAAACGAGAAGACGAGAAGAAGAGAAAGAATACCGAGATGCACGATGCAAGACGACGAAGAAACAAAACAACAGAGGCAGAGAAAAGGAGAAAAATAAGAAAAGGCACAGTCAGAAAAAGGGAAAGCAAAGGAAGAAAAGAGAAAAGAGAAAGAGAACGACACACACAAAGGGACACAGATAGACAGGACAACCCGCCAGAGTGGTCCACCGCGCTTCCCTTGTCCGAAACCCAAGATGTTACGTCGAGTTTGGCCCTTTGCATTTCGAGGGCCTGGCCAGACCTATTTTGCCAGTACGACGTATCTTCCACGCAAAAAACAACGAGTCTCCACTGGGGACGGAGGGCATTATCGTCGAGTTTGGGGGAGAGCAGGGAGCTGAGACAACGGTGACAAGAGTCTCCCAGTGCGAGTTACATTCGTCTCCTAGCAATTTGCCAGTGCCGGGGAGGTCCCCTGGAGGTGCACTGTTGCAGTGACGCTGTCTTTTTGATTCTGCAGTGCCATTGATGCTTTTCTTCTTCGTCCTCGTCTTGCCTTTTATTTCAATCCCAGCAATCACCATGACACGGCGGGATGAGGACGAGAATAGAAGGTACAAACAGAGACGTACAGGAAGGCACCAAAGAAAAGTACCCTCCGCTGCTGCCAGTGATTTTCGTGGTGTTCATGCTCCTGGAACAAGGCTGCGTTTCAGGTGTGCGGCAGAGTCGACTGATTCTGGTCGTTTTGGGGGGGAATGGTCGCCAGGGGAAGGTGCAAAGAAAGGGGCGCCTAAAGACGTCCAGATTATGTAAGCCAGCGTAGTGAGAGAAGAGTCGCTCGCCATGCTCACGACAACCAATGAAAACCGGCATTGAAAGCGGTACGACTTATTGTTTCAACCATCATGCCTGTTTCTTTATTTTCGTCAATTGTAACTGCACTTCTTCTCTTTCTGGTCCTCTGCCTCTGGACTGCCGGTTGCTTGCGCGGCCTGTGTTTTGTTTTAGTGTTCGCAGTGTTGTCCATCAGCGCCCGAGCTCAGCGGACCTAACAAGGGCTCAGGGGTAACAGCGCTAAAAATAAACAGACCACACCAAACACCATCAAAATGCACATGATATACCACGTGACTAGATAAGATAAGATAAGAGCGCTCCAACCAGATTTTCCGTGCTTGATTTTCCGCGCCTGCCAATTGAGCGGCAGCGACCGCCCGAAAAAAAATTAGCTGTTGTTCCGAAAAGGGACGGCGACAGCTTCGAAAAAGCTCACGCGCTCAGCCGACGATCACGACAGCGCAGTCCCGCCAACCCCGGATCCCGCATTTGGGCCTTTCCCACGACGTCAATTGACATACACATACCCTCCCGAGCCATGAGCTTTGCACGGACAACGGCCGGTGGCGTGCTGCGCCGTCTGGCGGGCGGACCGGAGGCGCGGCGGTGCACAGGATCGCTACAGGCGACGACACAGTCATTACAAGCGCCGCCACCATCACAACCAGCAGCAAAAGACACTTCCTCTTCCTCCTCCTCTCGCTCCTCGCCCTTCTTCGTCCAGGCCAGCCGCTTCCACACATCCGCGCCGCGCCCGGCCCGCCGCCGCCGCCGCTTCAACAGCATTCCGGCCGTCGAGATGGGCCTCGTCGACGACGCCTCGATCACCAAGTTCACCGAGGAGCACTTCCCGCGCTACACCGACGCCGACAAGGAGGCGCTCCAGAGCAAGTACACGCCCGCCCAGATTGCCGCGCTCGAGGCCGGCGAGGCCGCCATCGACCCCCGCGACCTGGCCCTGCAGGGCCGTCTGCGCAGCACGGGCAACGCCAAGACCTCGGGCATCAACTACTTTGACGATTTTAGCAAGATCCAGCCCACCATCGACCGCCGCCCGCGCGACCCGACCGCCGCCAGCAAGGTCGCCGTCGACATTACGACCATGGACGAGGACACGTTTGCCGACGACCTCGAGGCGTGGCTCAAGACCTTTATCGCCGACAAGGACATCAACTGGCAGTCGCTGTCGCTCCAGGACCGCATCGCTCTCGCCGAGGAGCACGGGCCCTCGGACATGGACGCCTTCAAGTACCTGCGCGAGCGCCATGCCCTGGTGCACCGCGACGGCAAGACGCGCGTCACGCCCGAGGAGACGGGCAACTCGAGCATGGCGCTGGGCCTGCCGTACAACGTCCCCGGCATGAGCAACGAGGACACTCGCCTGGCCAACCGGGCCGACCCGGACGATGAGGGTTTGGACGAGGCGAACAACTACACCGACCTGGTGGACCGGACGGGCCTCAAGGTCTCGGAAATCTTTGGGCTGGCCACCAAGGAGCTGGTCGTGCGCATGGTGAGCAACCAGACGCGTCTCGGCAAGATCCGCAGCTACTCGGTCATGGCGATTGCGGGCAACGGCAACGGCCGTTTGGGCCTGGGCACCTTCAAGTCGACCGAGTACACAACCGCGCGGTCCAAGGCCAAGGAGGCCGCCGTGCGCAACATGCTGCCCATTCCGCGCTACGAGAAGCGCACCATCTACGGCAACGTCGAGCACAAGATCTCCGGCACCGTCGTCCAGCTCTTTGCTCGTCCTCCAGGTACCCTTCCCCCTGCACCCTTGCTTTATTAGGTTCATCGCCACTAACCCCCTAGGCTTCGGTCTGCGCGTCCCGCATCGCATCTTTGAAATGGCCCGTGCCGCCGGCATCCAGGACCTCGCCGCCAAGATCCCCCGCTCGCGCAACCCCATGAACACCGTCAAGGCCACCTATGAAGCCCTCATGAAGCAGCGCGACCCGGAGCAGATTGCCATTGGCCGCGGCAAGAAGCTCGTTGACGTGCGCAAGGTCTACTACGGCGGTGCTGTATACTAGGGAAGGAAGGCGGGAGAAGGGAGAGTCGAAAAGAGGCAGCGTAGTCCTGTAATTTCTGTTTCAAAACAACCCCCATTATATCTTGTATATCTACCAAAGTATAAAAAAGCAAAACGCAAAACGCAATATAAAAAGCAATATACAATCTCTGTCCAAACCACCCCTCCAGTGTCATGCCATAGTCTTGTCTCCAACGACGCGCGAGAGGGTATCGTCGTTGTGTCTGCCCGTCACGTTGTCCTTCGCCACGGTACTCTCCTACTGCTCACCGCCGTCGATCTGGTGCTGCAGCACAATGCTGTACACACTCGCCTTGAGCAGCGTAAACACCAGACTCGTCTTGCGCTCCAGCTCCCGCAGCCCGTCGAGCGTCTCCGTTGCCGGCCGGCCGGCCAAGTCGTCGAGAAGGGTGGCGAGCTACAAGGTTAGATGGGAAGCAAAGAAAAGGAGACAGGGGACACCCACCTTCTTCATGTTCTCGGCCAGGCGCTCGTACTCTTCGAGCACGGCCTGTTCCTTGGGCGTCAGGTCTTCATGGGAGGGCAGGCCGGTCGCGCCTGCCTGCGCCGACGGTGCGGAGAGGATCTCGGTCGTGTCGCCGTCCATGGTTGGGGTTCGCAGTCGATCGAGGTGACAAAATGAGCAGAGATAATGTAGGTATGTCGTCCGATCGTACGTTAGAAAGGATGCTCGTTGAGAGACGGTTCTGCGGGGATAAACGATTAATATTTCTTGACGCGTCTACGCGTAGAGGGGTTCTAGTGGGACAGCCACTAAACGCCATAAGTACCTACGCTGCAAATATAGCACTAAAGATACATCCCGTATATAGGCCGCCGCACACTGTTTTTCTTCCTACATCCACCAGACTTAACTCAAACAAACAACAAATAACCAAGATGCCATGATGCCCTCGGGCTGTGTGCTTTTTACTCCGTACGTCTTTTCAACTCCATAAAACAAACTTCCGCTAGAATATGCATGTTTCTCTCAAACCCGAACTAGAAATACACCCACTTCATCTTTCCATCAAAATGTCTTCCGGTCCTGCAGCCGTACCACTTCCACGGACTCCTTCTAGGCGTCCCGGGGTTTCTTGTAGCCGGCAATGCTCTTGAATGCACCAGTCCAGCCAAGCTGCTGCCGCCGCCATGCCGTGGGCTGAAGTTCATCGTCGCGTTGCTCTAAGAGGATCGTCGGGCAGCCAGGGGCGGCCACATTGAGGCCTGACACAGGCCGACTGAACATCTCAGCTGTGCCGCTGTCCACGTTAGGTCTAGCAACGTCGATAATCACCGTCTCGCCGTACGGGGGACCTGGCTCGACATCGTCTCCAAACAGAGCCGGAATGGCGTGTGGTGACGAAGAGGACGCTGGAGAATCTGGTCGGCCCCTTCCGGGCCAGACACGCCGCAAGGGTGCCAGGATGCCGAAACGGCGCCGGGTTCGGGCATGTTCAATGGCGTCTGTGACTTGGACCTGGGGTTTCTCTATCTTGACTGTAGCAAGCCTAGACATTGGAGGCTGCTGTCCCGGAACTGGGGACACCGCTGGGCTGTCTGGCTTGGACGGTTCGGAAAGTCGGTAGAACGTTGGCCCACGTGGACCCGATTTGGTCGTGACACGGACCCTAGCCCGGCGTCCGTCGCTGCCACGAGAATCGACGAGGCGAACCGCCGATGTCACGGGTTCCATCTCAATCTCCGGGTCTCCATCGGAAGAGAACCTGTCAATGACCCTCTCGGCCGCACGTGCAAGACCGGCCGCAGCCTCCGCAGTGACGGCTTCGCCCCTGTTGATGGCCTCTTGGAGGCTCTTGTGGCTCATGGGCTTCCAGATGTAGGCCTTTCGAATGTCATCCGCGTAGATGATGGTCAGCGTGAAACATGTTATGGGCAGAGTGATGACCCAGAAAACCCAGAACAGGCGGTCGCCAGGCCCAAATGGATCTGACATGGAGAGAACGCCGGCTATGATAGAGAACGGCAGCAAAATTCCTCCCATGTACGTGATCCTGCTGAGCGCATTTTGCCCCTCGGGCGTTTGACTAAACATCCGATTCGACGAGTCATTGATGCCGCCGGCAGGAGGACGCTTTGCACCAGACGTCTCAGCGCCTACGCCAATCTCTGGCGCGCTGCGGATGGCCACATCGTCAGCGTCGCGAGAGGGGATGCGATTGACTGTATATGATGTGTCTGACGCCGTGAACCGAGTCTTGTTTCCTAGTGTGAGAGGAATGACCGGACTCCGACTCCGCAAGGGAAGCAAGGTCACAATTCGCTCTAGACGAGAGAGAAGCTCCTTCCAGTCGTCCGAGCTTGCAAATTGTTGCTCATCATAGTAGAATTGAGCAGCGTTGGCGTTGTCGGTCATCAACTGGGCGGTATCGTGTACCTGGTGACGTAGCCGCTGCTGCTGTCTCAGGTGAAGCTTCTTTTCACACATGCGAGCCATGGCCAGATTTTGCTCCAGGTACTGCGACATCCCCCAGAAAAGCTTTCTGTTGATTCTTCCATGACTTGCTTCACGGTTGCTAGCACTGAGCGTGTCAACAAAGTCTAGCCACTGATCGTAGACGAGCCCAGAGAGCGCATTTCCGAGAGTGTCTGCCAATGTTGCCAGTTGTGCTACATTGCTGGCCTGGTCCGCTGCAGAATCAGGCGCCATGGTATCGTCCAGAGCCTCTAAGAGGGCATCTTCGAGGGAGGTGGACGAAGGGTTGCGGTCGAGCAGAAGAACGTTGGCGCGTGGGCTCGTCCAGAGGCTTGCACGGCAGAACATGACAACCGGGTTGCTACTCCAGTTTGTCTTTGGATCGTAAAGCCAGGAGTTCATGGGGCCTCGCTCGGGAGTCTTGGACTCGACCACAGGAGCAAAAGCATCCGAAGCCTCTGGAGTCTTCTCACCGCCGTCCTGAGACTTCAGGCGGTCTCCGAGGGCAGTTTGAAACACAGGCATTTGGGCCTCTGTGCCCGCTCCGTCTAGTCGAACTCTGCGTTCACTGTCCCGGGGAGAATCGGCTGGAAGGGGCTTGTTCACGGTGAGGGTCAACGTCTGTGGGTAGACGTAAGAGCACGCCGAAAATGTGGCATTGCTGCCCATGCCACCACGCCAGGGGCGGTCTCTTGGGCGGTATCGCTGGCCAGTGATGTGGGCAGCCATGAACGCCGGGTCGACGTCGAAGGCAGCGCAGATGAGACGATTCGTGTCATCGTCGCCGGTGTCACGAAGAATGTAGAGTTTGCGAGAAGATGGGGTTGGCGGCCCGGCAAACGTGACGCCTGCTACTGCGTACGACTGCACACTGTGATCGCACCGCCATGCACGGCGAAGAAAGTTCACACGCGACGAGCTTTCGCCCGCTACATCACTGGACGAGGCAGTGACACTGCTGGCCACGACGTCGTCAATATCAAGAGGGGTGCGTATACACGGCTGCTGTGGGCCCCACTTGAGAGTGTACGCCGCAGGACACGAGTCGGGCAGGACAGCATCCTTATCCTTGTCGGTGCCTTGGTCACTGTCGTACGCGCCACCAAATAGTGGTTGGTACGATGCTGGCATGTTTGCACCGTAGCGCTGCGGATCTTGGTGCGCAGAGCTGCTCGCCTGCTGCTGGAGGCGCTCGCTTTCCGTGCGACCGGTGTGACTTGATGGCGGGCCATCTGTGGAAGCCGACGATTCATTGCGCATCGGCGCAGAAGTAGCTGCTGCTGCAACGATCTCCACCTCCTTGGCCGACATTGTGAGGGGGTGAGCGTGAGCTGGCTATGAGATTGGCTGGTGAAATAATGTTAGCAAAAAAGACGAGACAGGAAGAGAAATTGGACCTGGGGATAGGCCACCTCGGGGTCAAGTACCAACATACGTTGAGTAGGGCACTTATCAGGAAGTAAACAGAGAAGGTAGCGGGGACCTTGAGGATTTGAATAGCTTGTCGCTGGGAAAGAAAGAGAAAAGGAGATCAGGAGAAAGGGCAGGGGGTGGGGATGGGATAAAAAAAGGGGGTATCTAGAAAGCTCAACGTATGAAAATAAGAAAGAACGACTGCCATGAGAAACCGAAAAGAGAAGGCAAGACCAGGATTCACGATCAGAAGAAGAGGGAAAGAGTGAGTCGTGGAATCTCACTTGCAGCCCAAGCGCGCCTTCCCCAGAAGGTTGACCGTTTTCGTCGCCTTAATTGGTGCAACCTTGCCTACCGACTGCAACCCCTGTAAGCTGACTATCGAAGCCGACAAATCGACAAATTGCCGAAGACAACATAACAAAGAGGAAGCCTCGTGAAGAGACGTTGGAAATACCAACAACAGCTTTTTTTTTTTTACCTCATCAAGGCCCCTTTGTCGGATATAGAATGCCAAGTTCGGTCCTTCCTTCCCAGCAAACAAGTAGAAATGTGCTCCTTCCCGCCCAGATAATGTCAAAACGGCAAGAGCGGCTGCGTCAACTGGAAAGTGCGATGCACCTCATGTAGCACATGACGAAAATCCATCTGTTGTTTCCCTTTCTTTCTATTCCATCTACCTGCCTCAAGTTTAGGTTACATCGTTGTATAGTGTCTTGGATAGACGTGGCAACTGCGACTGGGACATGGAAAGGCAGCCTGTGAAAAACGTGGGAAGGATGCACCAGCAACTCAGAAGAAGGACCACTGCCTGCATGCAAAAAAATCGAATTCGGTGTATCTCCCTTCTTTTTAGAACATAATACAAAATACAAGGAGCTGAGCAAGTATTGCAAAGAAGAAAATTCATGTTCATGACAAAACAATAATGTATCAAAAAAAAGATGGCCACACCTCCCTGCTACCGCTTCTCACAGCTCTCTTCTCAAGCTCACAAGGTCGTAACACATCTCTAACTCGCACAGTAAACCATATGCAATCAAGCGTTTGTTTCTTTTCTTCCCATATCCGGGCTCTCTTAACAGACAACTCTCTTGGATCGCGTCCGCACTCAAAGCAAAAAGAAGGAAGGAGTTGAAAAAAAATACCCTCTATGAAAAGGAGGGAATGACGTTGAAAAAAAAATGATGCAGAATGAAAGATGCAAAAAAATGCAGAGTAAAAAAAAAAAAAATACAAACGCATCGGCCGTCCCAAAACAAAAACAAAAGGAGTTCCCCGTAAAGATGAGCAAAAAAAAGACAATGTATGGCGCAGACAAAAACAGGGCAGGAGAAAAAAAACATAAAATCGGATAAAAATGCCGTATATGCCAAGAAAAAGAAAGAGACAACCGCACAACGCAGGACGCCCGGCCCCATCTACTTGCTTAGACTTCCCCTTTGTCGCTCCTCCCCTTGCTGCTCCTATCATCTATCGTAACTGTTGTCGTCGTCACCGTCGTGATGCAACGTCACGCTGTTGAACTCCTCAAAGGGATCGACGGCCTCGTTGCCGGGTGTGGAGAGGCCGCTGTCGAGGGGCACGCCCTTGAATTTCATGGGCCGCGAGCCGCTGATGTCGACGCTCTCGCTCTCCTTGACGTTGCGGAAGTTGAGGGTGTCGATGGCCTTGCCCTGGTTGGGGACAATGGGCGGCTTCATGTGGCGGATCAGGGCCCACTGGGTGGTGCG
This sequence comes from Sporothrix inflata, assembly GCA_021396225.1. Lineage (NCBI taxonomy): Eukaryota > Fungi > Ascomycota > Sordariomycetes > Ophiostomatales > Ophiostomataceae > Sporothrix > Sporothrix inflata. The sequence goes on along the minus strand of WNYF01000069.1, from coordinate 190,597 downwards.
GAAGAAGGGGTGCACCTTGATGTCGGACGCGCCAGCACGGGCACCCAGGCGCCGGTTCTCGTCCTTGATCAGCAGCTTCCGAATCAAAGACTTGCAGAGACTATGGGCGTGGTTAGTATGAGGAGTGCCCATGCCCATGAATAGGGTGGAACGAGACTGGAAACTTACTTGGAAATCTGCGGTGCGCCTGCGTGGTCAGGGAAGGGAATCTCTTCCCGCAGGATGTTGGCGAACGTCGCGTTCCGGTTCTTACCCTTGAAGGGCGTCGTGCCGTAGAGCATTTCGTAGATCAAAATGCCCAGGGTCCACCAATCGACGGCACTGGTGTGCCCGCTGCCCTTAATGACCTCGGGTGCAATGTATTCCTCGGTACCGACAAACGAGTTGGTGCGGAAGTTAGCGATGCACGACTTCGTGTCAATGGTCGGGAGCGACGAGGTGCTGGCGCCGTTTTTGCCGATGATCATGGTCGGCTTGCCGCCGGAGTCGGACTGTTTTGAGAGATCGAAATCAGAAAGCATGATGTGACCAGACTGGTGCAGCAGGATGTCTGGAAAAGCGCCTTGTTAGCACACAAGCAATGACATGAGACTAGAATATTGTAAATAGTGGAACATACTTTCTGGCTTTAGATCACGGTAGATGAAACCCATCAGATGGAGGTACTCCAGGGCGGCCGTGACCTCGGCCGCGTAGAAGCGTGCGTCGTCTTCGGGAATGCACTTGCCCGGGCGGGTCTGTAGTGCTCGGAAGAATTCGCCGCCGCTGCAGTATTCCATGCACAGGTAGAGGTAGTCTTCGGACTGGAACGAGTGGTAGAGGGTGACGATGAACGGGTGGTTGCTGGTGGCCAGAATCTCTTGCTCAGCGAGGGCGCGCTTGATCTTGTTGCGCTTGATCATTTCCTTTTTGCTCAAGACTGGGGCACGTTAGTATGAGAATGTGTAAGCAGTACAGAAAGAGGGTAGGGGGGCGCACCTTTCATCGCGTATAGGCGACTGCTCTTCTTTTCGCGCACAAGGTAGACCTTGCCGACGTCGCCCTTGCCGATGAGCTTGATCTTGTCGAAACTCTGCGGACCGACCTCGACGTTGCGGACCTTGATAGAGTTGGAGCTGTATGTTCTCCTAAAAGCCAGCGGCGAACGGCCCGGCGGGGGCAGCGCGCCCAGCTCGTCCTTATCGACGCCAATGCCGCCAGCGCTGCCGCTGGCAATGTCGTTGACCAGCGCCGGGCTGCTGGACAGCGCGTGGACGCCGGCCACGCCCGAGGAGCCGCCGTTCAGACCAGCCATCCTCTTGGCGTCGACCAGGCTCAGGCCGCTCGCGTTCTTCATCATGACGACGGGCTCCTTGCCGAGATCGGCGGTCTGCGGGCGCTCGTCGCTGTCCTTGCCGCCCAAGGTGAAGCCGTTGTTACCAAGGCCCGAGGGGATGGGGCCGCCGTTTGCGATGGCGTTGGCCGCGGCCGCGCCCTTGGCAAACAGGCCCTGGGCATTGGGGGCACTAGCAACGCGGCGCAGTTTGCGAGCCAGCTCCTCCTTGGAGGCGGTGGTCGTGCGCTCGCCGTTGGCCGCCGCAGCAGCAGCGACGGCGGCCGAGCCGGCGCCCGGGCTGCCGGCACCGTTGGCGGCGAGCACCTTTAGGCTCGGCGTGTCTGGTGGGCTCGGCGGCTGGGAGCCTTCATTGTGGTGGCGGATGCCGGGCTGGCCCTGGTGGGCAAAGTAGGGGTTGGCAAGGGCGGTCGGGCTCAGGGACTCTTCGAGGATGTTGCCTTCGCTGGCGACGGTCTGGGACCGGAGGCGGCCGACAGAAAAGAACTTGGACTGGCGGAACCCGGTCTTGCTCGTGCCGTTGCCGCTGCCGTTGCCGCCAGCGTTGCTGCTGCTGTCGGTGCGGAGCGAGAGGATCCCCGGCTTTTCGCTACTATGGCTACCGCCGTTGCTGCTGTTGCCGTCGGCCGAGTTGTTGATGCGGAAGAAGTTCTTGAGTTTCTGGGGGAAATGGCTGTTGCCGTTGGTATTGCTGTTGGTATTGCTGTTGTTGTTACTGTTGTTGCTGCTGTTGGTGATGCCGCCAATGACGGACTTGGCGTTTAGGGACGGCATGGTAGGAGAGGCGCCGTGCTCATAACGCCTGGGCCATGACGTGCGCGCCAGTTTTGCTGTGGGAGGAGGGGACGGGAGGAAGACGAGAAACGATGCGGCGGGCGGTAGGCGAGCGAGCGATCGGGGCGTTGATCGTGGTGCGTGGAGCAGTGCAGGCGACGTTGCAGGATCCGAGCCCGGAGAAAGAGGCACAGGCAGACAATGGGTCAGGAACGCGGGCGTCCGTGCAGCAACCGGAAAGGAGGATGGATCGTCAAAATCGTCAAAATCGTCAACGCAGAACGAGGGAGGTTGCGACGGAAAGGGCAAAGCAAACGAGTCGGGCAATGACGCAGGCGAGACAGGCAAGACAATCGGTGCGACTGTGGTGGTTGTCGTTGGGGGATATCGTGGTGGGGAGTGAGAGGAGGAGGAGGAGGAGGAGGAGGAGGAGGAAAAAGAGGAGAGGAGGTGGACGTGAGAGTGAGGGAAAGAGGAAGACGGGAAGGCAGTGCTGGCGTTGTTGGTAATGGCGATAACACCGGGAGAGGGCAGGTGCGATGGGGAGAAGGAGGAGGCGGCGCTGGAGGCAGTGATATGGGGAGTGTGCTGGTTCTGGAGTTGGCACAGGCGTTGGCAGTGGCCCTGGCGCTGGCGTTGGCGCTGTTGTCCAGTGGTGTTGGCAGCGGCGTTGTTGGTGCCGACGGTGGTGCCAGAGGTGCCAACGGTGGTGGACAGGGCAGACGCAGCCAGATTAGGAGACCTAGGAGACCTAGGCCCACTTGTGCGGCGAAGGAGCAGCAGACGTCGCTGTGGAGCCGTGTCAGTATTACGGGGCGGGGGGCAGTGGAGGTGGGCAAAGGTGGAATGGCCAGCGGCGACAGTGGCGGCCGTTCCAGGCATTGCAGGAAAGCACGCCTTTTCACAGCGTGCTGCGGAGCGTTCTTTCGGCTCTGCAGCCACTAAAGCACGGTATTTAGGAGGCAGCACAGCAGCACGACCAGGTGTGAGGAGATGGGTCGCTGTTGCCGGTCGGGGCCAGGTCGAAAAAAGGAGCCGCTAGCGCGCCTTCCCAAGGTCAAAGATGGGACTGGAGACCGCCGGACTAGAGCGACTTTTTGGGATCTCGGCTGCGGTCTTACGAGTAAGTACAAAGGGGCGACAGAAGGCAGGAGCCTCTCGCTGAGGAAAGCAAGACCAGATGGGGGAGGAAAGAGCGAGTGCGTGGGGGAGGAAGCAGAGAGAATGAGAATGCGAGGTGAGACGCGTTCGTTCCTTCCTTTACAAAGGGAAAGGAAACAAAACCGTGACGAGTTGCGGGCTGAACGAGGGCTGAAGCGAGCAAGCCTGGGCTGAAAGGGCAGGAACGAATTGGCAATCTCACATTGGCCGGTCTCTGCTCTCCGTATTGAGTTCACTTTTCTCTACAAGCAATGTCTGTTCTAGTCACGCCTTTCTGCACGGGCACTGCTTGTCTTGCATTTCGTATTTAATTTCACGGACGCCAACGACATTCCCAAGCGATGAATGGCCGCGCGTGGATGTAGAGATGGCTGCCGTGCTGCCATCCAGCCGTTTTTAGCCAGAGTTCGTCAGCGATGGCAGGAATGTTCTCCTCCGCGGCGACGGATTGCCTCACCCATGACTATGAGTTACCATTCCGAGGCTGCCTCCTTTGCTTGCATTGCAGTCTGCATTGCAGTTTTGCCTAGCTGCATTGACCTGCCCTCCTCTTGCCATCTCGCTGGTTCGCTCTCTTCATCGTTTCGTTTCATTCGGCCTCCCAATGGCGGGAAATCGGCGCGCTCAGGGTAGTACGACGTACTTGCACACGGACTTTCCCAAATCGTCAAGATCGTTAGTTCGGATTGGTGCCCCCTAGAGAGAGAAGGTGCGCCCGGTCGCGGACAATGGCGAGGGGGACGGAGAGGACAGAGAGAGAGCAACGAGGAAAGAGCCTTGGCTGGACGGCGCGCTCTTGCGTCTTTCCAGGCCTAGGCCAGCCTAGTCTAGCGCCGCATGGCTTGTGAAGGGGGCAGAAGAGGAGGCGATAATAACAATGTGTTTGTAGGCTGAGGGGAAGAGAGGTAAAAGGGATAGCCTCAACGGTCAACCGACACAAACAACAAAGAACGGCGGCGATCGATTGAGCGTGGTGGCCCGTTTATTCGTCTGCTTGCGCGTATAACAAAGAAAAGACCGTTTCGAACGAAGCGCCGTGCTTGAGCAGTTCAAGCATATTAGCAGCCAAGAAGAGGCCACGCAGAGCCAGGCCAGGCTATTCTCTTTCACCCCTATTTCCTGTTTTGTCAGTACGGAGGAGAGCGAAGAGCCAGGTCAGTCCGTCGTGGCTTCCTGCGACCGACGACATCACACTTCCAAGGAAGCAGCGCCCCATCATAGGCTGTTCCTTCTTCCACTCGCTCGATTCTCCCCCGCGCGCACAGTGCACCTTCCAAACACGGACGATTATCTGGCTCTGTTCTTCGCGCGCACTTTATTGCCTCAACTCCTACATACGGGTTCTCTCCTTCGCTCCTTCCCCTCTCCACGGCCAGCGTACTTACTTACTCCGTACGCCGTGGTCGTACGTATGAAATGCTCCGTCCCCCGTCCAAGTTGCAAGTATCTTTTGGGATGGTGCCAAAACCTTAAGCGCAGACATCCGATCTGCCCTTTCCCTGGCGAGCCTGGCTCGTCTGGGTTCCTGCAAGAACCACACCCAAGCCGCTAGCAACGTGCTGTGCCTCCTTTTCCCCCCACACGCCATGCTGGGTCTTGCCCACTAAGGTGTGGCCTGGCCGTGTCTCCTCTGCCTCCTCTGTCTCTCGAAAAGGGCCTCAAATCCTCACCATGATTCCACTCGCACCGGTGGTGGCCTCGCATTCTCTTCGCTGCAGAACACGTTGCGAGCATGCCTGCAATGCCTGCCATGCAATACCGCCGGGCCTTTCGCCGGCTGGACCCGGCTTACAAATGCGAATGCACCTCCACGGGCCCCAACACCCCCTAACCCCTATTTCGACCAAAACCGCGAGCAGAGCATCGCGCGCATCGCGTTGTTCGATGCATTCGATCTCGCGAGATTGTTTCTCACGCAGCTGCCTGTACAAGTACAACTCGCATTTAAACAGTGACGCATGCACATGCCGTGCAAGCAGTTACTACGGTTATCAGCAGCTGCTATTCTGGGATACTGACACAGGCTGCATTTCTAATGCATCAACTACATAAGCCCAGGCAGCAGGAAAGGATTCTTTTATTGGGCGTGGTGATCACTGATATGCACTCCTGTTTGACGGTAGGAATCGAATGGAAAGATTCCCATCCAGTCGGTCGTACGCCGTACCGTGACATCCGTGGCCTTACGCGAACAATACGAGAAGACGAGCCTGGAGTGAATCGCTGGCAAAGGCAGGAAACGCCGGGAACCCACAGTTTCCCTCAGTTTCTATTTTTATGATGTGCACCAATTTTTTTTCTTTGTTTTCTTGTGCATTTATTTTTTGCAGTCTTTCCTCCCGTCTTCTCTCCATATGACGTCAATTCCGCGCGCAACGTAAAAGATAAAGCCCGTGAGGCCGGTTTTTGCTTCCGAAACTCATTTTCTTGTCGATTTCATGAGAAACGAGCGGCGTGAGCCAGCCAAGACCTTTGTGACAAGGCAGCTGCCGTTCTGTCAGGTGGGACCGGCAACTATAATGTAACGAGCTAGACAAGTTCAGCCATGAGGGGGGGGGGGGGGATCTGACAGAAGAACTTAAAATGGTTGTTGTTTGTCTATTCTTTTGCCACGATAGTCATCAGATTTTGAACAAAGGTTCGCTCTATTCCGTGCAGACGATCTCTGTCAGTGCTCAAGCAAAACGAGAAGGCCCCCCTGCGTCGATCAGTGTGGAGGGAAGAAGGCTCCAGAAAAATGCTATCGATATTCGATGAGGAAAAAATAAATAATAAAAACTGCCAAGACAATACATCATATCGAGTGATTATGGAGCAATACTTGCAGTTGATATTTGCTTCCCTCCCTTTTGCTCCTATCTCGGCCAGACAGTCGCCCACATCGGCTGATGGTATTATTCTGTGTTGACTCTGTGTTGCAACAAACAGACGTGCTCAAACTCCTTCTATATCACAGTGTCTTGGTGCCTCTTTTTGGTATATCCGTCTGTAAAAATGCCGCATTTCCAGTGTGTATTCCGATGCCTTTATACTTTTCTAATGCAAACGACCCCGCCGCCTTATTTCCATTTCCATCCACTGTACGTCGTACGTCGTAGTTCCTAGCCAAAAGCCTCATTATCGTCTCCATGTATTCATACCAAACGGCTCAAGCCCCGATCCGGCCGCTTGCTCATATTCTGCTGGTGCTGCCGATACAGCTCTTTGAGCCGCCGGCCGCGCTCCTCTTGCGTCCAAAATATCGTCGAGGACTCCAGCAGGCCGTCACGGAGCAGCGGTGTCACCTGCTTGCCCTTGTCGTCCAAAAGGTAGCGCGGCAGATCCTCGGGCGGAACGCCGTCCAGGCCCACTTCCAGTGCTGTGTGTGAAACGGCGGTATCCGTCGGAACTGCCGCCGGCGCTGCAGCCGGGACCTGAACCTTGCTGTCGTCCTCGATCTTGGTCTTCGATGCGTCTCTTGTCCTCATTTTGGCCAACAAAGCCGCCGCTGCTGGCGGTCGCGGTGGCCCTACGTGGCCGTTGTTGACAAACCCGTCGCCCCGGTGCCACTCCAATGGTGCCAGGTGCTGGTACTCCATGTGCTCGAGAAACGTTCGCCCGTCCGCATCGGTGTCGGTGCCGTCCTTGTACTGCACGGGCGTGTCCCGGCCGGCGCATCGTCGCCACTGGCACGTCTTGGCCGTCTCTGCCGGCCGCCCGTGCACGACAGCCACGTGCTTGCGCAGCGTCGCCATGTTCTGCAGCTCGGCACGGCACCCCGTCCACTCGCACATGAACGGCGCAAAGCAGGCCTGTTCGCTGCAGAAGATGGCCCGCTGGACCACCTCAATGGGCTGGATGGGCGGCCGGCCGACCCGCTTGTAGCCAAAGGCGCTTTGGCTGGGCTTGGGCCTGGGACCTCCAGGTAGCCGTGGCCGGCCCGGCGGCCGTCCCGTCCCCGTCTTCCGGGCGCGGGGCGGCATGAGGATCTCGGGCGGCACCGACGGGTCGTTGGGGTCGACACCCGCGTTTCGTAGTGCTACTTCTCGGTAGGACATGCCGGGTTTCCAGCCCTTGGGCCGGCCCTTGACGCGCACGTCGAGCATGGTGTTGGAGCGCCGCCCAACGGCGACGACGGGCGATTTGGTTTTTGTCGCCGTTGGTGGTGCCGTAGCGGTGCCGCTGCCTTTCGGCGTATACAGTGCTGGTAAGGAGACTGACATCGCCATGGGCGTGATTCGACCCGGTGTGTGGGGTTGTGGTCGCTGTGTCGAGCGTGCCGCGGCGGCCAAGGGGATACTGACCACTGGTTGCCGTAACGGCGTCGTAGACACCTTGTTGGTGCCATTTGTCTTGTGTGGTGTTTGCGGTTGCCTTATGCTGAGGCTCGGCGTGTGTGTAGGTTGAGGCTGGGCTTCGGGTTGTGGGGGTGATGTCTTTGGTGTGACGACCTTCTCTGCGTACCGCGGGTCCAGGTCTGACATGACGAGCGGCGGTACATCCGACTCTTCGTCGTCTTCCTCCGTGTTGGCCAGCTCGTCGATCTCCATGGCCGACGAGTTGGCCGTGCCGAGCTGGAGCATTCGGGATGGGTGGTTTTGCAACGCAGGTTGTGGATAGGCCGACGAAGAGAGTGAAGCACCAAGGGACCTGCTTGGTGATTGGCGAGGCACATTGTGAGCTGGTGAAGCAGTGCGGCTGTTGCCCGCACTTCCGCCGTTTCTTCGGTGGCCTGCTTGTGATGTGGGCGGTAATATATATTGGTGGTGGTGGCTCAGCAGCTGTTGAGAGACTTCGTCCTGGTCGTCGTCGGCGTCGTCGTCGTTGCTGCCGCCATTGTTGTCCCTTGATGAAGGAGTTCCGAAGCTGAGAGCTGGTGCGGAAGATGATATGTATCCTGTAGCCGAAGCCGGGCCCGGGACCGGGACCGGGACCGGAACCGGAGTGTGGGCTGCAGCAGCAGGCCGTGATGCCTGGATGCGCATCCATGCATTGAGATCCGTTTGCCGGGGGCCCGCGCTGGATGGCGGGCCCGCCTGTTCAAGAGGCATATCGGCTCTTGGAAAGCAGTGCCAACACCATCAAAGCCGGGATGTGTGTGTAAATAGCGGCGCGGTGCCCGTGGTATCGGCGCGCCATGCCTCTCAAGCTCCGCGACCTCATAAGATGGCTGGCCACTTCATGGCTTAAAGTCTAGACTCATGAGTCAGCAAGGCTGGATCGATTGGCAGCAACAGGCGCTCAAGAACGCCTCATTACCTTTCATGTGATCTAGATGGGGGTGATGTGCCTTTGAGCGGGAGCCGCAGGTCGTCGCAAATGGGCACACAACGCGTTGGCTGGCGTTCAATGGGGGCGTTTGCGCTTTGCAATGGATGGCCGTGAAGTCGCGTGTATCCACACACAAAGGGCAAACTACAGGAATGAGTGCGTCCGTGCACGGGCCAGTCAACTGCTGAATCCGGGCTAGTTCCGTTTCTGCCCTTCGCTGTTGGCCCGCCTCGTGCCTGCTGCTGTAGCTGCCCGGTCGTTTACCACTACCGAGTGCCTTTACAGTGACCTTCAGGTACAAGTATAAGTACAAGGGTCCAGCACACCACTGCCCTGGAGCGCCCTGTAGTAATTGTCCCGTGGCCGCATTTGTCAGTTCGGGAGAATCTGCCACCATTCTGTCGCTCTGCCATCTCAGCCAGGCTTCCCCGGAGTTCGACATTTCGTAGAGCAATGGTGCCTTCCCGTAGCTAGCATCGTAAGGGCCCGAACGGGGCGTTCGGTACATGCTTAGAGCTACGTATGCAGCCTGTAGACGTCGTGTGAAAGTACTCAATTGTGAACAATCAACCAGAAATGGCATTATCCATTAGTAATTCGTGATGCAGAGAACAGCATATAAGGAAGGAACGACCCAGGCGTGAAGACCTCGAGCTTTGATTCCACTTCATCTTCATCTTCATCTCCATCTTCATCTCATCGTCATCTACTGTCTTTCATCAGCATTAACATCTACATTTTTGATTAATGATCACCCGTCCGCTTCGTGAATCCAACACAAGATTACAATCAATCTACACACAACTTGAACCTCAAGCACCACTTCTCACAACCACAACCATGGCTACCAAGAGCTTCTACGCAGTTGTTGCCGGCGTCGGTGCAGGCACCGGTCGTTCTGTCGCCCTCAAGTTCGCCAAGGCCTACCCCGTGGCTCTGCTCGCTCGCAAGCCTGAGAGCTACCAGGACATTGTCAACGAGATCAACGCCGCCGGCGGCAAGGCTGTCGGCATCACGACGGACGTGACGGACCAGACGTCGGTGGAGAACGCCTTTGCCGAAATCCAGAAGACCGACGGCTTCACCGGCGCCGGGCTCGCGGCCGCCGTCTACAACGTCAGCGGCGGCTTCGGCGGCCGCAAGCCGTTCCTCGAGACGTCCATCGACGATCTTGATGCTTCCCTCGCAGCGAACCCGTGAGACTCCCTCCCACTGTTTTATACGCCATCGTAGAGTGTCCACTAACCGAACAGCCGCGGTCTCTACCTCTTTGCCAAGAGCACGCTGCCGCTGCTCCTCAAGTCCGTGCCCGACTCGCCGAACCCGCCGACGCTGCTCGTGACGGGCGCTACGGCGTCGACGCGCGGCAGCGCCTTCTTCTCGGGCTTTGCCGTCGGCAAGTTCGCCAAGCGCGGCCTGGCGCAGTCGCTGGCCCGCGAGTTCCATCCTCAGGGCGTGCACGTGGCACACGCAATCATCGACGCCGTCATTGATATTCCGCGGACCAAGGGCTACAACGTCAACGGCGGTGCGCCCGACGGCAAGCTGAGCCCGGATGCGGTAAGTCTTCTTGGCGTCCAACGATGCAAATCAAGTTGGAAGAGCACAGCTAACAAGACAAGATTGCCGACGAGTACTGGCACCTGCACACGCAGCACCGGTCGGGCTTCACGCAGGAGATCGATCTCCGCCCATACGTGGAGAAGTTCTAAGCGAGGCAGGCCTCCTTTGACCATGTGAATGTATGCCACAGAGCATGATAGTGTAGTTTGACGTTCCTCGGAATTCTACTGAATGATATTGCAATGACAAATTATGTTCAACTTTTGAAAATCGTTCAAGATGGGTTGCTTTAATTTTATTCCTGCAACCAAGTAAAACAAATGGTGGTGGCGTCTCAAGGTTATCAAGATGCTACATGCCCGCTTTTCGTGTCTAGATGTCGACCGTTGCGCCATATCAAACCCGGCAGTCTCGTGTCTCGACACGTCCCAAGTAAGAAGAACGCAAAATGTGAGCCGCAAAAAAAAGGTTAAAAAGACATGATATAAACGCCCCCGGCACCGTGGACAAGGCTTCCCTTCTTGGCCCGTCCGCATAGCATGCCATGATATATTTTTCTACACCCGCAAGTGGTTGCGCAGCCCTTCCTTGTGATTCTCATCACTGCTGCCACAACATGCTTCCATCAAGAACGCTGCAGTCCTTCATCGTCTCGTACATTCGACTCGGCGATTAATGGTCGTGTGTAGCTCCGTCGGGTGGCCATTGGCGGGACAGACGACATGGCGTGGCGGTAGTCATCCGAGAAGGACAGGCAAAAGTAAATGATGCCGGCTAGGCCACGGCTCCATGTGTCCCATATCTGTCCCGGTATCTCTCCCTTGGAAGGGAAAGAACAACGGCGTCTCCGAAAAGAGCACGCAAGGAGGAGTGCGTTCATGTGTCTGCCTCGGCAGCAGCTGGCTCTGGAGAAGCACCAGCATCGTTGGATGCGGCAGGCACCCCGTTCAGGTTGGCCAACCGCTCGTCCTCCGTCTTTTGCCGCAGAGCCTCGGTCTCCTGTCGCAGCTTCTCCAGGTTCCAGGCGTCCCCGTTGGCGTTGTCGTCCTCCTCCTCGTCGGAAGACGCCTCGTCGTCGCTCTCCATGCGCCAGTTGCCGCTCTCGAACAGCGCACGACCAGTCGCCTCCTTGGCCTTGCGGGCCTGCTCCTCGGCCGCCTTCTTGTCGAGACGGTCCTTCTTCCATTTGGCAAACGTCTCGGGCGTGACGGGCGTCGACGGGCCGACCAGCTTGTGGCGCTCGGACTCCAAGAACTCTTCGAGGGTGAGGGTCTTGAGGGGGGACTTGTCGAGCAGGGCCTTTTCGGCAGCCCGCTGTTCCCTTGTCTTGAGGATGAATCTATTTTGTTAGTGGGGAGCGAATGAGGAGAGATGTCCGTGTGGGAGTCAACGTACCCTGGTGGCAGAGCGTGCTTGTACATGCACTTGTCGCCGCCGTTGGGGCAGATCCAGAACCAGCCGTACTTGCCGTCCTCGATGGCCTCGATAAAGAACTTGCACACCTTGTCCGTCGACGTCCGCTGGTTGCCCTTCTTCGACATGACCACCGACCGCAGCTTCTCCTCGTCCCAGTCGGCCGACGTTTCCTTCTTCTTCTCCTCCTCCTCGCCGGCGCGCGTGTCCGTGTACAGGTTGCGCTTCTCTGTCTTCCGCTCCACGTCCAGGTCATGCGAGAACTTGCACCTCTTGCCCTTGTCGCAGTTGCCCTTTTTGAAGAAGATGCACACCACCGTCTTGGGGTCCACACCGAACGGCACCTTTTGGATCTGCACCGTCTTGGTGAGCAGTTCCTGTTCACGCCGGGCTTCCTCGGCGGCCTTCTTCTCGCGCTCGCGTGCCAGCTTCTCGGCCTCTTTGCGCTTCTGCTCCGGGTTGCCGCCGCTCTTCATCTGCGACGTCAACTGCGCAATCTGCTTCTGCGCCGCGCCACCCTTCTTGTTCTTCATGCCAAACGTCTTGTCATCGACCAGCTTCGCGGTGCCGGGCTTGACCTTGCCGCCGGGGGCCTTCTCGTTGCGTTTGGGCGGCATCGTGTCGGTAGGGGCTGTGATGAAGGGGGAGGCGAAAGAAAACGGCCAAAAAAAATCAAAGAAAAAAAGTCGGTTGCCGAGAAAAGTGCCACCAGCCAGACGTTTGATGTCACTGTCGGTTTACTATAATAGAAATGGTGGTCGTCGCCGTTGTCGTTGTCGTCGTCGCTGTACCGTCGTTTCGATGTGTTGTCCGTACTGCGTCGTGCTTAGGAGGGGCTTTTGGGGCGTTAAATTTTTATTCTGGAGCGTCCCTGGCCTGGAAAAATGCACTCTAGAGAGGCAAGCGTGGGGTTCTTTTGCGGGCAAGTGACTCTTGGCGGGCAAAGGCAAAAATGACGGAGGGCAACCCGCACCAGAATTTGCCATATTCAAAGATGACTAATAATTGTCACGTGTGCGCCTCTTCCACCAAAACGCGCGGCGCCCAATCCACCACGCCGTGAAAGCTGTCCTTCCCTGCGACACGGGAAGCCGCCAGGTCCATGAAGCTACGTCTTCCATCACCACTTCCTCCGTCTCCAATTTCCTCAACGACGCCCACCCGAGCCAGCTGGTATGTTCCACCTCGTTGTAATGCCCAATTCCGTCTGATTTTTGGCGTCCAGAATACTAACAGCCTTTCCTATTTCCAGAGTCTCACGTCACCCGAGCTCTCTCCTTTTTCTCACTTCTGCCATCCGACCTCGACTTCCACCGATTCACTCTTCATAACCGTCACAATGATTACCGACGACCAGCTCTACAACCTCGCCGTTTTCCTCGGCATCGCGGCCATGATCCTCATCGTCGTCTACCACTTCCTCGAAGTCAATGCCGTGGACGAGACCGCAAAGCCCGCCAAGGTCGGCGCACAAGCACAAGCAGCAGGCAAGGCGTCAAGATAAACCAGGGCGATGGGGAACGGGTGATCTACCAACAGGCACTGTCTCATGCGGCCGGAGAAACGACAGCCATTCCATGCCAGCAACGAGGCAGCGACGGCCGCAGCGACGGGGGGCACGGCGATACGGTGCCGAAGCTCTGTCGAGCAAGCTGCTGGTTCCGACATGTCGCTTCCACAAGCGATGGTCGACCGGGGTCCTGAACAGGAGACGAAAGGGACTGTTTCGAGGGAAAGGAAAAGGATTTGGTGCTTTTTTGCTGTAAATATATCTGCACGGCGTCTCGATTTCGATGTTATATTTCGTTTTTTTCTTTTGGCGAGCAATAAAACAAGAGCGGGTTTTCCAACCGACTGAGGGCTATCTGATCTATGCTACATAAAAAAGTGAGAGTTATCAGTCAACGTGTCTGCGCATTGGGTTCTGTTTGCCATTGCGGCTGTTTGCCATTTCCGAAAGCTCGTCAATGTGTTGCTCTCCATTGTGAGACCGCTGGACGAGGCCTCACCAAGCTGCTGGCGGCAGGGTGCTGCGCTAGCGCTTGCCATTGGCTGTCTCGCGCCAGGCCCAAGCAGGAACGGCTGCTGAGTCAGTCCAAATACGGTTAGGCTGGAAAAGCGCAGCCCCGTCGCTGTCGCCTCCTGCAAGGGAAGGCGCTCGCCCCTTTTTGGGCGGAACCTTTTTGGGCGGAACACGCCTGCCTATTTGACTGAGAAAACACCCGAGGCCACCACCCCATGACTTCTTCCCTCCCTGGCTCGCTCCTGACTCCTGCTCGCTCCATTTTCTCTCTTCCTCCTCTCCCTCTTCTCACTTTTCTCTCTCTCCAACATCAACCCAAACTGCAAACAACCTCTTCTTTTTTCTCATCCACCGACTGCACCCAACTTCGACAGTCTTTTTTTATTCTTCCTACTTCTTTACTCTTCTTATTTCTTCTTTCGCTCTTCCCTGCCAAGCCAGACCTTTTCCCGCCGCGCGCGCAAACTTTTCCGCCTGTAAACAACCACTTTATCCATCGCTTCACGTCGCGCTCTTTCGTCAACTTTCCTCTTTTTTCCTTGACCCGAACGAGATCCTTTCTCATCGCTTCTTCTTCCCCTTCGCGAACGTTTCATCGGTTGCGAATCGCCATTCCTTCTGCCACCTCCTCACATACTTCAACCGCCAACCCCCCCAACACACATTCAAGATGTCTAGCAAGCTTGACCAGTCTCTTGACGACATTCTGTCGAACCAGCGCAAGACTGCTGGCAACAACCGCCGCCGCTCGACGCGCCGCTCGTCTGGCCCGGCCAAGCCGGCGCCCGCCGGTGGTGTTCAGAAGAGCACCAAGCCCGCTCGTGGCATCAACAACAAGTCTGCCCCTTCCAAGCCGCAGGGTGCTGTCGGCGAGAGCAAGATTGTGGTCAGCAACCTGGTATGCAACTCTTCACCCCGGTCTCGTTTGCGTTGTCTCGTTTGTCCCTTCTAGCAAACGCTTGCTAACACCCAACTAGCCCAAGGATGTGTCTGAGGCCCAGATCAAGGTATGTTTCCGCTGAGGCCGTTTTTTCCGCCTTTGGAATTGTCGACACCATCTTTTTCATCGCATCGTCAACCGACACCGTCGTCGTTGTTTCCTTTCCCTGTCCGGTATTGGGTTTTCCGTTCCGACGCAAGTCCGAACTGTCCTGAGAGATGTTGCAAAGCGCCCGGTGCGCTCATCTCGCAATCCACATAAGTCCCAGAGTCGGGTCGTCAAGACGCCATGTTAGTCTCCTTCCATCGACGGTTTCGCCTTTTGTGCGACCGTCGCTTGTTCTGGAAGTTTCGAGCAATCGGATCATCCCAGCCGCACAAGTATCGAACACTCGTCATGAGGTAGCCTGGCAAGCACCCATGTGTACAATTGTTTCGGCGCTGGCAGTACGCGGAGATCCTTGGCTGTCATCGAATTCGACGACAATACCTTCTTCTAGGCAGTGTGAACTGAGACGATCCCATTCTGGCTGGTCACCAGAAGATCGATCTTTTACTAGCAAGCAAATGCAGTGAGCAACAACAGAGGGCTCCTAGTTCATTTCCTTCCTTCCTTTTTTCTTTTTATCCTTTGATACATCCCAGGTGTATCCTGCCTCTGGCTTTGGCACCTCTCGGATCCTTTTTGAGCAACTCGTCGCCTAGAGAGAAGAACAGCAGCTGGCAACGTGGCAGGGAAACACGGCCAATGGCGGAAGAAGACGTTCATCTCCATTACGTTCTCAAAATAGCTGGCTTAATAGCGGCTGAGAGAATCTGACGGCTCATGGTGGCTCATTTTACTTTGCATCACTTCGTTGTCGCCTGAAATACGGTCAGATAAGACGTCTTGCGAGGATTTGCTGCACAGTTGCGACGACATAAGGATCTGGTGGCTGGTACAAACGGCTGGAATGCTGATTACTCCGTCGAATTCGAAAGTTTCTGTCGGCTTGCTGAGGACGATTTTGCTTGGGATACGTTATCTTGCTTCGGTTTGCGGGAGGGATGTCGGCCGGTTTTGTTGGATTTACGCTCACTGCTCTGCTCTGCCCTGTTACGATTCGCGACTTGTTTCCCCTGGATGGATCCCTTCGATAGTAGATGCCGGAAGGCCACTCTGCTCGATTGCTTGCTGCAGCTGGCTGCAGTACACCAGACCCGGACCCTGTTGGCGACGACTATTTCGAAACGACGACATCGGATATGCGATGCAAGATCTCGACATGCTTGCTATTTCTCAACCTCGAATAACTAATTAACCTTCTAATGCGAACAGGACTACTTCCACCAGGCTGTTGGTCAGGTCAAGAGAGTCGAGCTGTCGTACGGCCCTGGTGGTGTCAGCCGTGGTATCGCCACGGTCGTCTTCCACCATGCGGACGGCGCCAGCAAGGCTTTCTCGGAGGTGAACGGTCTTCTGATCGACAACCGTGCCGTCAAGGTGAGAACAGACAACATCCCCACTCATCGACAACTTAACAGACAGTCTGAGAACAGAAGCTAACCCGTTAACTCCAGGTCGAGGTTGTCGTTGCCAAGGCCGAGCTCATCCCCCAGCCGAAGACTCTGGGCCAGCGCATCTCGCAGCCCAAGTCGCAGGCCAAGTCCGCCGCCACTGACAAGCGTGCTGGTAACGCTGCCAAGGGCGCCGGCAACCAGCGGGGCAACAACCAGAACAACAACAACACCAACGGCAACAAGAAGCCCGGCCAGGGTCGCCGCGGTGCCCGCAGCGCCCGCCCGGCCAAGAAGACGGCCGAGGAGCTCGACTCGGAGATGGCCGACTACTTTGTCAGCAGCGGCGCTGCCGCTAACGGCGCTGCTGCCCCGGCTGCCGCTACGAGCGCCGCCGTCGCTGGCGCCCCTGCCGCGGCTCCCGCCGACGCCCCGATGGACGACGAGATTATGTAAAATATAGGCAACATATATGGGTTGAGGATCAAGGGGATCCTCGAGAGCGAGAGGATGATGCGATGCTAGACTGGGAACCGAAGAGTTGGCGAGAGGAAGACGGACAACAACACAATCTTTAATTTGGTCTTTGTAACAACTTTCTTTTTTTCACTTTTTCACTGATGGAGGACGGGTTTTCTCTTTTTTTTCCTCTCTTTTTTTTGTTTGGTCCTTTTTGCTTTTTCGGGTCCCTCGTTTTGTGGTTTACGATGTCACTTATTTTCTATCATCTGCTCCTTACTTAGAATGCTACTGAGGATGAGCACCAAATATCGCTACAAACAAACACGTGAAATATACTGGGGACCATATGAGCAGCATGCTATTCTCTCCGTCTGATTGTGATGCAGGTGATACTTTTCTTAGTTGTGGTGACAACTGACCTGGATACCACGCATGTGGCAACTAATATACGAGTCTCTACTCGGTGTATAGCATACGTACATACATGGGATATCAGGACAAGAAGCATCATATATGGTTTTAATGGTCGTGGGAGGTCTGCTTGCGCCTAGATGTTTTCATTTTGTGTTTATGTGTGTATCTCCTCCAAGCAATTAGAACCGGTATTGACTCCGGTTCGCCAGTTTGATGTTGAGGGAAAGAAAAGTGAGAAGAAAAGAAGATGCAACAGAGATGGAAGCAAACTGGTTGACCATGGATGAAGACCAGCCGTATCAAAAGGAAAGAAAACAATCAAGTTATCTCTCATTCCCGCTTTCACCTTCTCCCGCTCTACTTCTCCTTGTCCCTTTCCATTCAATCGTTCTCCATTTCCATGTATCCTAACCCGAAGCGTTGAAAAATAAACAGGAGAAAATAGCATAAAATTTGATTACCGGCTTTCCTTTTCTTTGACAACTATGTCGTAGCGTTTCCTTTTGTATTGTCGAACAATAAAGGCCATTTGTTTAAACCATTTACGCCGTCTTTGCTGGCTCAGCAGCCTCCTCGCCCTCCAGAGGGGGCATCTCGTCGTCGTCCTCGCCCTCCTCGCCCTCCTCACCCTCGTCCTCGTCCTCGCCCTCGCCGGGGAAGCCGCCGGCACCGCCGAGCTTGGAGAAGTCAATGCCGCCAAAGTCGCCTGGGAAAGTTAGTGGTGTTCATATTGTTCGGAAAAAGGGGGTGGGGAACTCACCGCCCATACCGGGCATGCCGCCCATGCCACCCATGCCGCCGGGCATGCCGCCGCCGCCGCCCATGCCGCCAAACTGCGAAAAGTCGTCTGCGGGCGCCTCGTCCTGCTCGTCCTCGTCGACCCACTTGTCAAAGTCGGTCTTGAGGAAGTGGACCTTTTTGGCGTCCTTGAGCAGGCGCGGCCAGTACTCGTCGCCGAGCGTCTTCTTGACGAGCTTGAGCTCGACGGAGCGCGACGTGTGGTTGACCTTGCTGGCGGTCTCGTCGATCTCGGCGTAGAGGTCGAGCGTGACCTGGTAGGTGCGCTTCAGGGTCTTGGAGAAGCCCTTGAAGGAGACGCTGGTGGGCTTGAGGGTGATCTCGGCTTGGGAGGGGTCGGCGTCGGGGACGACAATGGTCAGGTAGATAAAGTTCTTCTCGGCGTCGTCCTTGGAGGAGCGCTGGGCCCAAAGGACTGGAGAGAGATCATTGTTAGTACGTGTGAGCTCACTGTGAGAGGCAGATCAAGAGCCAATGCGCCATCGCGAACTGTGTTTCGTAGGAGAGGCGAGAGCGGCGGTGACGTCGTCTTTTTTGTGAACCCTTTCCGCGCCAACAGCCGCTGGGCGATGGGACGATAGAAAGATAGAAAGAGCAAAATGATCAGGGGTATCAATGGGGGAGAGCTTACCCTCGGGGGTGTATGTCTCGGCAGACATGGTGAAGAAGTGAGAGAGAAAGACGAGAAGCTTGTGGGAGAGCTTGGGAAAAAGTGTCGACCGGAGAAAAAGAGGTCGTTTGCGAAAAAGGAGGCTGCGAAAGCTGGTGCGAGAGATGCGAAGCTATGCAGGTTCAGTGGGAGAAGCAAGGCAAGCAGGGGGGAAATGCGGGCGATGCGGTGGTTGGGAGGGTGAGAATTGCTGGTGGAAGAAGAGGAGAGTATGATTGAATTTTTTGTCAAGGGAAGGCGAATTCAAAGTTGAGGTTGTCGATGATGGCTCGGAGTATGATTTTTGCAGTGTTTGCTATGGTGGAGCCCAGGCGAAGGCGTCGTTGCTGGCTTGGGCGAGAGTGGGTGCGTTTGTGGGCGGGCGAGAGAAGGAGGGGAGGGGGGGGCAGGAGCAGGAGAAGGTTGGTGGAAGTGCAAGGAACCACAAAGATTCGCCTGGACTGGAGCAAGAGAAGCAGGAGGAAAGAGCGGCACTGTCTGCAGCACAGTGCCGCGGCGGCTCGTTCGCTAGAACCTGCTCAGCGGCCGCCAGGAGCTCTGGCGAGGACCCCGCAGCTCGATGAGATAGGAGAGCCGATGTATTTTTACTCGCAAACTAGCTGCATCCGGTACTTGCAATGCGACCCCATTCTCGCCTTTGGCCCAGGCGTTTCTGTGCTGCGACGCCTGGACTACAGCGAGAGCAGCCACCAAAGTTGAAAGTGGATACCAGAAAACAGGTGCACCGGGCCTTGTCAGCATTCCTCACAGTGCGCAAAGTCGCCTACAAAGTACAAAGTAGGCTGCCCCGCAACCGAATCCACGACAGACAATTGCTCCGTCGAAAGGGCCGCAGCAAAGCGCCTACGGCAAAACAAGCAAGGCAGGCAACACAGCCAGCCTTGGGCAAGCGAGGCAGGTCTCCCAAGTAGCCAGGAACAGACCGACGACGGCGTTCCTGTGCGCGAGTGAATGTTCGATTCAAACGAATGCGTCAACAGCTACCTTGGCACTCGAGAAGCACCTTGTACGGCGTACATTCACGATCTCGTGTCTGAGAAGTAAATGGCCCAAAGAATATGTCGTATCAGTAACCGTTGCGAGCCAGGCTTTGCTACTCGTATCTCTTGTTCGTCTGATACCATCTTTATCATGAAGGCTTATCTCGAAGTGTGAGACAAGAATCAGATGCATCTGGACGAACGATTGTAAAACAGTGCTACCGGGGGAAAGAACGACCAGCAGCTTCTGCCAATGATGCGCACCTTCCAAGAGTAGCACAGAAGGTTCTCACAGGAAAGAGCGATGCGGCGGTCGAATACCGATTGTGCCCATTTATTACAGTGGATATTCTTGGGCTGCACTTGGGCAAGGCAAGAGGCAGTCGCAACAGGGCAGGCTCGAAGGACAGGCGGGTCAATTGGGCCAATTAATGGGCAAAGGCGGGGAAGAGAGCGCCCACATCGTTATCAGCACGTGCGAGGCGGGCAAGGCAGCGGTTCATTCAGAGGCGGCGCAAAAAGGTGCCCCACGGACGGAACGTCACCAAACAAGGACGGGCGCCAATTTCACAAAGATTCCAACGTCTACCGACAGCCGACCACGATCACGATCACAAACTGTGACGACAAGGCACCCGCCTTTTTTTGTCCTTCTCCGACTCTCTTTTATTACGACGGCTCGAATCCATTCTCACTGGAGGCCAACACCGACACAATCACCACTGCAATTACGCACGACGCAGCTCCATCGGCTCGTCCACGGCAACGCCGATCCAGTGGACTCATAACGATCTCGAAACCCTGCCTCACCGGAAACCCCGACGGCTACACTTCCACCCATCCCGGGAGCTTTCTACAAAAAGCGAGGGCACACAATACCCTGCCCATACTGCGGTAGCCTCGCACCTTCTCCTTTTGCGTCTTCCCGAGAGCACCTCGGAGGAGGAGGTTGGGCGACACATCAAGACGAGGAATAGGACGGAGAGAGAAGAAACGACTGCGAAGGACTCTCGAATCAGACACACCCTGAAATACGTTCTGCTGGTGGTGTACACCGCCGACACAACCCGCGGCCATGGACAACATCCGGGCTCTTTTCCAGAAGCCTGACCCGCAGGCGCAGGTATGCGATAGCATGGTGGTGCAGCCCTCTTTACTCTACAGACTCTAACGACGCCCCCTCCCTCCCCTCCAGCTTCGGAAATGCAACACGCTCCTCCGCGCCAACATTCGCAAGATCGACCGCGACATTGCCAATGCCAAGCGCGCCGAAATCACCACAAAGAACCTCATCCTCCAAGCCGACCGCCGCGCCCAGCGCGACCCCTCCCGCGCCAAGCAGGCCCAGCGCGAGGTCCGCGACTTTGCCCGCGAACTGCTAAGGGCCCGCCGCACCTCGGCCCGCCTGGTCACCGGCCGCGCCCAGCTCTCCAGCGTCCAGATGCAGGTCAGCGAGGCTTTCGCTATGCGCAAGATTGAGGGCTCCATCCGCGCCAGCGTCGGCGTCATGCGCGACGTCAACCAGCTGATCCGCCTGCCCGAGCTCGCGGGGACCATGCAGGAACTGAGCGTCGAGCTCATGAAGGCCGGCATCGTCGAGGAAATGGTCAACGAGACGCTGCCCGAGGACGACGCCGCCCTCTTTGAGGACGAGGACATTGCCGAGGCCGACACCGAGGTGGACCGCGTGCTCGGCGAAATCCTCAAAGACCGCATGGCCTCGACGGGCCAGGTGCTGCCGTCGACGCCTGTGGGCACGACACCGGTCCCGGAGGCCGCCGAGCCGGCCGTGCCCGTGGCGCGCAGCAAGGTGGCCATTGCCGAGGGCGGGCCGCACAGCGGCGGCGAGGAGGAGGAAGAGGACGAGGAGGACACGGAGGCCATGATGGCGCAGATGCGCAACCGGTTGGAGTCTCTGCGGAGCTGAGTGACGGGAGGGGGGATGTCCGTATGTCGAGCTGCTTTTGCTCGTCTTCTTTTTGGTTTCTAGATGCGCTGCTTCTCGTTTATTTTTGTTTCCTTCTTTCTGTTTTTTTTTGGCTGCTCTTTACGACGCGCGGCGTTTATTTGGGTCTCCTTACACTTTTCTGTTTCCTGGTTCTTCTTTGCTCGTGCTCTTCTTGTCTACATTTCTCTGCGCGTGGCTCGCCACTGCTTCTTCTCTCCTGGTTGGACCGGAGCATATAGAAAATATAATCAATGCCTTTGTGCACTTTAGTCACACCGACCATGTCTCCTGATATCCTATTCTGGACAGTAGGATGTGCTCTCTACAATCATCTCGCTACGGCCGTCATAAATGCAGACATGGCAGTATGCGTCTCCTCTAACAACAATAGAAGTGTTTTGTGCCGCCGACGCCATCATGGTCATATTACAGTCTATCACGTTGACGAGGGACCAAACGTCTCAAAAGGGGGGATACTCATGAACTCGAGCTCGGGGCGTCACCGAACATGGCAATCAAAGATACTGCTGCTATAAAGACACATATACGATGGCAGGCGCATATTTTTTGAGCTGATGTCCGTGGGGTCTCGTCCATCTCATATAACTATCACAAGGCACCGTGTTCTCTTCTACGTATATACCATACGTATACCAGTCTCACGACGTTTTTATGTCGGTTTATTTTTACAGGTTTGTCTAGACCATCAGCAATTGCATTGCACATATAACAGCTGTGTTGTTTTTGTATTTTTTAAAACAAAAAAAAATCATTTTATACTTTCGCTTCTTGATACTTTTGATAATAAGATAGCTTTATATTTATTATTATTATTATTTTAAAAAATATTATCAAACCTAGATTTTTCAATCATATAAAATATGTTCTCTATCAGTCTCGTTAATCGACATATTTTGCTTTACCAAAATAAATACAATATAGAAAAGAGTATTCGTAGACCTCCTCAGTTCATAGGTGACAAACCCCCCCTTCTCAACATATCCTAATGTAACTTGACCTGGCCTCCACTTAAATATGTAGAACCCGTTCATCTGGAGGTAAGGGACGATATTTAAAACGGCCAGGAATATCGTGTTGAGCTTTGTTTGAAGTCAAAATAAACTGCAGCCGCCTTGCTTCGCGATGTTCTCCAACTGGGGGCCTTTGTGATATATTTTCATATTCCGCTAGGCATGGACCACAATCTAGGGCAAAAACCAACACTACGGACAGATGGCGTTGTCAACAACGCATCATATCCCTTCACTTGGCTTCACTGATTATTTTTAGTCTGCAGCACCGCAAGTTAAAGAGACTCTGGTCGATTAACAAAGAAGGCTTTTCACAGTATTGATTTTGTTTATAAAAAGAAACGTCAAACGTCTGTTGTGGAAAGGAAGGACATAGTCACAATCGTCTCCGACATTTGTTGATAGTAAAAAAAGAGTGGCCGTTTCCGTGCTGCCTCGTTGATTTTTCTTACCTTCACTCTGTTTCTATTTTTACCACACAGTGGTGGCCTCTGAGTGGTTGACAGACGGGTGAGTGACTGAGAGAGCGTGATGGAGGGGAAGTGTGAGAGAACATGAGGGACTGCGCGCGCGCGGCGCGTGATGAGCCCTTCCGCTTTTCGCGCCCTCCCGCTTCCCTAGCCCCCGAGGTGATCCCCTACAGCGGCCCGTCACCTGGTTGTTGATCACTCCTTTATCTTAATTTGAGTTTACGATATTGCTCCGAAGGGCGTTTTGTAAGGGTCTCGTACTCTATCCGTTTTCCCACCCTCTTTGCTTGTGATGGTCTCCTTACCTGGGCATGAAGGCAGTAATAAACAGCAAACCTGTCGTCTGTCGACTTCCGAGCTCATTTCATCACGCAATAAAATCACTCTCTTTGGCGAGCAAAAGGTCTCCTAAAATGCTCCGAAATAAGGAGATCGAAAAGAACGGTGGGGGTACACAGGGACGCTTTGAGAGAGCATCACCGACCTGCCCCAAAAGGGGCCCGACCACTAACACCCCCCCTCTTTCTGGTCACCCTACAACGTATCTTCTCTCGGTGTGTGTGATAGTGATAAGGAGAGAAAGAGAGGGGGGGATCGGGGGGATCATGAGCGGATCACACAATGCAACCTGTAAAAGATGGAGGGGAGGGGGGGCGAAGGAGAGGCCAGAGGCGCTGTTCTCCCATGTTATTGGCTATCACGGCCCTCGATTTTGTCCAATGGAAGCCCGTCACCACTCACCTTTTCTTTTGTTGCCTGTGAGCGTCTGTTGAGAAAGAGTATTTTCTACGCGTTCGATTGGTTCAAACGAGCCTCTGCTCTTTTGTTTTTGCGTGTGTCTGCCTTGTGGAGTACTTGGTCCACAGGGGTAATAAATGTTAGTGCGAGTACGTGACAGGGGAGAGGCAAGGGTACTGAAGGCAACGCCATTTATATAAGTATCTTTGCTAGTAAATGAGGTGGAAATATACTTACTTGAAATGGACGCGATTTCAGGCCTTTTCAGGGAGTTTCTTTTCAAAAAAGCAAGCAAACACGACAAGAAGCAGGTATCTTTTTAACGTTTATTACCCTGGTCGTTGTACGATTGGTTGCGATGAGCACCTGTCGTGAGTGAAGAGGTCCTGTGCTTGGACCTACCAATGTGATGTCTGCCTGTGCTCTTGTGAGAGGGGCGCGTGCAGTCATCACGTCCTCCTTTCTCTGGAGAGAATGCTGTGATGGACAAGTTCCGTGACGAGTCGAGGAGCGCAAACGGACTCTGCTTGGTCATGGTGAGTCGAATGCGAGAAAACGCGACATTTCGTCTTTCGTCTTTTTCTTATTTCCTCCCTCTTTTGGCAGTTGACAAGACCCCAAGCTTTGTTTTTGAAATTAAACCAACACCTCTTTTTCTCTCCAACAGCTACCAACAACACTCGTCACCTTGGGAAGGAGGGGCGTGGAGGACCAGGCTGTGGGAGAGAAAGCCCACGGCGCGTATTATCGATACGACCGGCACACCAAGCCCCCCCCGTGCCGCTGTGATGTTGGTGTGTGGGAGTCATCACCGGGAAAGCCTGCGCACCGTTTTGCCATGGGATTTGTCCGAAACGGTGATTGTTGATATGTGCTGTGTGCTCTGGGCTTGTGATGTGACCAGTGGGTGCTCAAACAGTGATCAAGGCTGTGATTAAAGCGTTGATGTTGGTCTGCTCTCTGTTTTCATTTTCTTTTCGCTTATGTTTTTTTCTTGTTCATTTGCATGACTTTGCCAAAACACGGCTTGTTGGATATTGTTGGAATATTGTCGGAATATTGTCCTTTCTTTTTCGTTTCATTTTTTTTTTCGTTTCATTTTTTTTTTTTTTTTTTTTTGCAAACGAAAAACAAACGTTTTGTTGGTCATAATATGACAACAAACGAAGCAAAAATGACATTTCTCTCACGTTTGCTTGCCAACCGTTTCAGCTCTCAACTTCAGACTTCAGCTTTTGTTTGCTTTCTTTTTCTCTCCTTATTCTCGCATTTCTCTCATATTTTTTGAGTGTTCTCACATTTTGTTTTCTTTTTTACTTTCTCGAAGCAATATTTACGGCGTTCGCCGTATTCCTCCTGCATGACAAAACCCCTCTGCCCGTCGACATCTCTTCCCCCCACGCTTCTCTCCCCCTCCTTCTCCTTCAGGATGCTCTCGCCCAATCTATCCCGTATTTCCCCATCCCCCCATCTTGTCGTGTCCCATTCCTCCAATCGCCAGCCTGATCACAAAGAAACGGTGAGCAATAAAAGGAAAATGAATGGGAGCCCGAATGCAATAGGATGCAGAAGATTAGACACCGCCATTTCAATCCCACGCCCCTCCTCCCAACTGCCCAGCCCAACAACAGGATGCTGTGCCCCCCTAAAAGGTCCCGCGTAGAGGGCCCCCGTAGCCCCCGAGAGCCCCCGAGCAGCCCCCTTGGTGGTGTTGGCAGTCGCTAAAGGAGACACGTTTGTGGGAGGCACGTTTGTGTTTGAGTGGTCAAGATGAGGAGGGGGGTGTGTCTTGGTATGGTCACAGAAGGCGAGGCGAAGAAACGGTCAAGATTCCAGGTTATTGGGTTGTTTGGCGACCAGTTGGTGACTGCCAGGCAGACACACTGTCGTACTTTGCAATCGTCGACTCATCCACCACAAGATCACGGCATATGGCCAACCACGATGCCTTCCGTTTTCTCCCACCATCCGGCATTCTGCCAGTTATTTGCCTCCCCCCATCTGTTTCGCCGCAACGGCTACCGAGATGTACGCCTCCCCCGGACTACCCCGTCCCAGCAGACACTGCCCTGTGCCCTGTGCCCTGTGATTGTCATCTGTACTCTGTAATCGTCACTCTCTCCGTGCATACCGGCAGGAACGCGATGAGAGAGGCCTTTTTGAAACGTTACAGGCAGAAATGATGGCCTTCAAAAGGCCCTCAATACGGAAGCTCGTTGCGGGAAAGGGGCGAGTGTTTACGACGGACATGATGTGTGACTCTTTTCTGATGTCATCCGCTTCTCGATAATTCTGCCAGGCACATGTGTCTTGTGTACGTCGGAAATCCCATTCACTCTATTTCCTTCCGATATATTGCCGTGATTGCAGTGTTTGTCATGTCTTGTTGGCCAGCTGTCGCGGCTGCGCGCAGTTCTGTCACGCAAAACGGAACATTCGGATGCCTGCCTCTCTTTCTTCTACCTTCTTCTCGTCCTCTTCTTCGCTGGCAGGCAAAAGTTGTTGCATGTAGCGCATGTTCTGTAGGACAGCATAATGCATCGACGGTAGCACGGGAGCAACGGAAAAGAGGCCGCTGTGGGCTGCCGTTCCCGGAGCCATGACCCGTCGCCGCGGTCTCTTTCCCCTTCTGTTTGCAAAGGAGAGGCTGTGATAGTAACTGATGTTCCCCCCACGCACGTGCAGTGTCGTGCTCGCGACACGAGACGGCGAAGAAGCAAAGAAGCTGAACAGACGAAACGGAGAACGTTTACACAACATGAAGAAGAAATCATCTTGATCATCTCCTGTCCGAAGGCTATGTCCAGGGCCATGTCAAGGATCTGTTTCTTGGGTCGGTAAGGCGAGACGCAAATGAAGGACAAAAGAAAAAGAAAGCAAAAATCGTGGGAGGGGCGTGTCTTTGCATCTCGCGATGCGTCCTTTTTCTCCTCCTCTTTATCTGGAGATGCTTGTTCCATCCCACGGACGTGGGGAGAATGCCTTTCCCTCATCTTGCTCCTCCTCATCTCGTTCCGCGACCCTCGCTTTCATGACCGATCACTTCTCCGACAAGCCACAACGGCGTATTGCGCCTTCCCCCTCGTTTCTATTACCTCCCAACTCCCGGTATGACCCCCTTGTCGGTGAAGGACGTGGGGAGACCTGGCCTTCTCTGTCCCAGGAACGGAGGTCGCGACATTTCTCCTCGGGGGACAGAGCGTGGGAGCGTGGGAGAGTTGTTTGTTACGTGGGGAGGCAAACGGCGAGGATGATGTGAGAGAGAGAGAGGCGGGATGAGGAGTAAAGCTTAAATCGGTCTGCTCCATAGTCCACCCTCATAGCGCCCGCCTCGTTGACCGTTAATCTTCCGTGGGAGAAGCAAATGGATGAGGAATGAGGGACATAGCTTCGGTGGAGCGCGGGAGGGTGCGGAAGGTGCGAGGGAAGATGGGCGTGGGATGCCCTTGACAACCACCACCGGCGTGGGATGCAGAGGCAAATAGGAGCGAAAACGGTGAGAAGTCTGGTGCTCG
The DNA here is from genome assembly GCA_021396225.1 of Sporothrix inflata. Taxonomy (NCBI): domain Eukaryota; kingdom Fungi; phylum Ascomycota; class Sordariomycetes; order Ophiostomatales; family Ophiostomataceae; genus Sporothrix; species Sporothrix inflata. The sequence continues at coordinate 163,618 of WNYF01000069.1, read as the reverse complement.
GTGGGAGGCCATTCGGGCAGGCAATTGTGATAGACAAAGAGGGGAGAGTGTGCTTGCCTGCCCCCGTCTCGTGTGTCTGGCAAATCACCCACGCCCCCACGTCGTGGGGGTTTCTCTCCTCTTCCTCTCCCTTCTCGTTTCTCCTCTGGCCCACTGTGACCGTCCCACTTGGCCTGCAGGACCCAAACGCGAACCTGCATGCATACAAAGTACGACCGTTCGCTGCACCCACTTTCACTCACTTCCAGTCGCCCCGGAAGACCTCCCGGCCGTCCCTGAAGCAGCAAAGCAGTGGGAAAGCCCCTGACTATCAAGGGAAAGTTAGGAAAAAGAAAGCACTACCAAGCAGTGAGGGCGCAATATTGAGTGCCATTGGGGGGGGGGGGGGGGGAATCTGGGACCTGGCCTTTGACCCGACACGCAGGCGCCTGGGCCCAAAGACATCCAGGTTTTGTGACCTGTATCGAGGAGAGGAGAATATCTTATTTCCCCCCCTCTCATCTCCTCGTTTCGACTCTTTCCCAAGACCGAGGAAAGGAGAATGGCGGGGGTCAGTCCTTGCTTGGTTTCCGTGTTTCTACTCCGTATGCGCTTTTGTGTTTCCATCCTGTCACTTTTCTCATTGTGGCGTCTCTCGTCGACTCTCACATCCCATCTTTCTCTCAGCCTTTTCAGCTTCGGTTGGACCTTCGTCGTCGGACGCAGAGAAAAGGGGCATGCGACGTTGCCGTCAGTTCTTCCTCTTTCCATCTTTGTCCTTCTGTTCCACAGAGGCTGGCCAACCGACTGTCTGATGGATGTGAATGGATGAGAATAACCGGGACGGATATGCTACCTGCGTGCCTCTTTTTCACTCGCTTGCCCCTGGAGCACCAACAGGATTCCCGACGGGCTGCAATTCTTTTCATCATGGCGATGTGTGATTCGTGCCTTTTCTCTTCGACGTCGTATTACTCCGTACTTACCCTTTCGCGTCGCAATTACACGCGTGTTGCACGCAGCTGCCCAGCCACAGCCCCCCTCTTTTTTCTCTCCCACGTAAATTGGGGGGGGGGGGGCTCTCCAGGAAGAACGCATCCATCCCGTACCTGACCGACGGCGACGATGCAGCGTCCAACGGTTCAGAGCAGGGTAGCGAGCAAGCCTGGTCTGGGCAGGCCTGGACATGGCCTGAACTCGCCGAGCAGTGAGAGACAATGCAACCCCGGTGCTACCAACAGACTGTTTCTCTCGTTTCTCTCGCCTCCGGGGAGCGAGGCCCCTGTCGGCCGACCTGCCTGTTGGGTTTGTTTGTCGTCCCTCTTTCCCTTTTCGAGTGTGCCAACTGTTCGCAAGTAAGAGGGGCTGTCGGCGGCCCCTGTCGCTCCAGCCATTTCGTGCTCATTCTGCTCATTCTGCTGCCATTATTGTCACGTCTGTGGAAACAGAAAACGGTGGCAAGATGAGCTGAACTGTGTCGCGAGAAAAAGGAATCAGCAAATGCAGCAAAATGCCGTGATAACACACCCTTTCCTTCATTTCGATAGGGATCAACACTGTTAGCACAATTCACTTCTCGCTGCGGCCCGGATGGCCTCCGCGTGTCCCCACTTTTCCACTTTTTCTCCTCTTCGAACGTTCCCCTTCCCCCTTGTTGACTCTCCCAGGAGAGGCTGCATGTCTTGGATAGACGACTTTTCCCCTCTCACAATAACAAGGAGGGTCGGGTGCGGAAGCGCTTTCCTGTTCTTCCCCTGCATGGCGCGCGCGCACCGGGACAACGGGACGCGCCAGTCGTTATCTCTTCTCCATACGCATCTACTGCCGTACTTGTATTTTACCTGGGAATGGGTGCCCCAAGATTACCAGTCGTATGGACAGGACATGATTGAATCCCGGATCGGTTCAGCCAGAATGATCAGCCTGTCTCGAGTCTCTGAAAAGTCTGAAAAGTCTGAAAAGTCTGGAGAAAAGGGAGAAAAGTGATGGCTCTCGCGACGGACAACAATGGGATAGCATTGCGGAGGAGAGACAAGACGAAGAAGGCCGGACGCGAAGATCGCCTTGTCGCACACGGGTATGCAGTCCAGACCACGATCATGGCATTTGCTTTCCTGCTTTCCTGCCTTTGGTGCTGTCGTTCAGACGAACGGCATGTGCAATCGCATCATGCACCGCCGAGGGAGAAGGACCAGCCCGTTATCAGCCCGTATCAAACCCCGAGGCTGCCCCCGTCCATCGTCTATCGTCATTCGCGAGAGCCGTTGCGTTTCTCTGCCCCTGTAAGCCGCGGCCCTCTTCTCGGCGCACTCGCCTTCTTCTTTGGGAGGGCTGGCTGAGTGGGCAGGGACGACCCGTCGCAGTGGACGCCCCCCCTCTCTTTTGACTTTCAGATGCCCATCTTGGGAAACCCTCTCGTCGGGCCTTTTCGGTTCCAACGCTCTGAGGTGATCCACTGTGTGCCCCGGCGCGTTTATGCGGGTGTCTGCTTCCTTTTGGCAGGCGAGGGAGGCGAGGCGAGGCAGGCCCGTCGCTGGGAAATAACATTGCCCCGGCGAGGCAGGTCCCAGCGGCCCAGGGGCGTGGATGCCCCCACTTTTGCGACCAAAAACGGACGCTAGAAGGAAAAGAAGAAAAGAAATAAGTGGGTCAAAGGAAGGAAAGGGTCTTTTTTGCCCTCCCAGACGCCTCTGTTGAGCCCAAAGCGCAGGCTCGCGGGAAGGCTTCCCCGCTGGCCTGCGACCGGGGAAGCGGTTCTGAACAGAAGTGGGGCACTTTCTTTCGCGCCCCTTGTCTCTCATTTCTCCTGGCTGGGTCCTCCTTCCTCTCTCGCTCCATCTTCGTTCCTTTTCCCCCTCTCTCTCCCGTCTCGGTGTATCTTTCTGTCTGCCCTCTCTCACCTCTGCCCGCACTCACCACCCCTGGCCTCCCACAGACCCGTTTTGCGGTTCGTCCTAAATGGCAGGGGAGGGACGACCAGGGTAAGAGAAGGAATCGCAAGGAATCTCTTCGGCCTCGTCCGTATTCCCAACGCCCTTTTTGCTCTTTTGCCATTTTGCCCTTTTCCGACATCTCTCTTTCCAAATCTCATTCATGACCCCCCTGCAACGGTCAAGGGGAGGGGTGTGTAAATGCAAAAAGAAACAAATACAAAGTAGACGAAGCAATTGCCGCTTTCTGGCACCGTTCCCCGTTCTCTTGGGTCCCATGCAAAGGTCGACAAGAAGCCGACAAGAAGCCGACAAGAAGTCGACAAGCGACACAAAGACACAAAGACGACACCAAGAGCCAAGGCGCCAGAACGATACTCCGGTGTGTGTGTGCGTGTCCGTGAGAAGGGCAAAAAGGAAAAGGGAAAAGGGAAAACAGCGCAAGGCAATTCCGACTAAAAGAGAGTCGGCAATGAGGCAATGTAGCGGGGAGGCTCCGACGCTGTGGCTGTTGGTTGCTGTGTTTTGGTGTGTTCTCTTCGCCTTTTTTGCCTCTCTGCCGTTTTCACAGTCTGTTTTCCACCAATGCAATGGCTCGGTTTACAACTGTGGCACTCTCCGCGGCCCTTTTGACCTTTTTGTCCCTTGGTGCTGCCCTTTAGTGTGTGGCCGTCTTTTTTTGCGGAACCGTCCTGCCACCCTTCCCAGCGCGCCGGGAAAATGGGCGAAAGACCGGTTGCTTGCTTTTTCCTCTTTCATGCTAGGCTCGGTAAACTGGGGACATTCTCCGTATGTGGAAGTCTCTTCACACACACACACTCACACACATACTCCGTACACACACACACTACTCGACGCTATTCGTACGTTTCCCAGCCTTTCTGTGAGCAACCTTCTCTTCTTGGGAAGAACGATTTGACGGTGATGACATGGGTGGTTGTGAGAATGCGTGATAAAAAACTCTTCATCCCAACTTCACCGTGGCCGGCAGAGAGGAAATGGAAGAATCTCCCAACAAGGAAAGGACGATGTTTGCAAACAGGAGCGTGAAATCGCAGAGGTGGTCAAGGGGGTGCAAATTCTTTCTTTTGCTTTCCTATTTTGACCATTTTGGGTTGGATTCTCGAATCCCGAAGACACTTTTCCGACGACGTCGGCAGTCCCCCGACACCCGTTGACACCAGTTCAAGGCTGTTTGTTCCTTCCTCTTTCTGAACAGAGGATTTCTCATACCCGTCTCGCGCATCTCGCATCTTGCAACTTGCAACTTTGTACTTTGTTCGCACTACCGCATCCTCATGCCCCGTCCGTCTTCTGTACACGCCCCCTTTGGTGTCGTCAGTCCCTCCGTCTGCTGCTTGACCCCGGCGCCGGTCGTCAATGGTGTCGTCGAGCCACGAGGATTCGACATTTTCGCCTCCCTCGTTGCCCTTTTGGATTTTGGCGGCCGAGGGGAGGATGAAAGGAAAGCCCCAGCGAGCACACAGAACGAGGCGAACGAGGTGACGGGGCGCCGAAGAGACCTGGGGGAGGCGAAACTGTTGTTGGTTGTATTTTGGGAGCAAAGTTGGCTCAATTTGACCCAATTTTCACCGACACCTCTGGATAGCCTCCGTCGCTTTACCCCCTTTCACCTGGCCCCGAGACTGTTATTTTCCCACGCGGCGCTCCACCGGAGCCGTAAAATAGTGCGAAAGGAGGGTGCCACTTGGCTCTGTGAATCATGCTCTGCTATGGACATTTTGCATTTTGAATTTTGCCACTCTATTTTTCTGCCACCGTTTTGTCTTTTGGAGCCCCCTTCACATGCGCTTTTCACCGTTTTGACGGTCGCGCCTCGGTGTCCACATGCCGAGCACCAAAAAAGACGGCAACAGGGGACTTTGAGCAGAAGCTTCACCGGGAGGAGCTCCTCTCTAGGGTTTCTCTCTGTTGTCGGTTCGGCGCTGGACCGGGAAGAACAGTGTCGCATCTACGAAATTGTGACCGCCTTTGGCAATTGCAGCGGCTGGACAGAGAGACTCTTTGATCGCGTTCTGTGCACTGTTTCTCAACGGTCTCAACGGTCGGCCTCCGCAAAACAGTCTGTGTGGTTGCATCTTCTTTTTGTTTCCGCTTCGCCTGCCGCTTCTTCTTTCCGTGTCTCCTTTTCGTCCTTCCCTTCCCTTCCACAAAAACTCGGTGAATTGTTCCGTGGAGTAGGGTGGTATTCTGTGCCTGGACATTTTTTGCAACAGCTGGGTTTCTCCACAAGACGGTGAGTGAAAAAGAAAAGCGGCAGAAAAGGGGCCTGCCGCTTGTTTGTTGCCGGCCGCGTCTCGAGGACCAAGGTCCAAAAAGGCCAAAACGGTGACCAATGCCCATTGTCCGCCCAAAGGGCCGAAAACCACAAGCCAAAAGCACAGGCCAGACCATAGCGACCACAGGCTTGACCACAGGCCAGACGTGTCTGGACCGTCAACCCGCTCTCTCGGACCTCGCTTTTCCTGCCAACCCCACACACAACCAGGCCGTGGAAGCGTCTGTTTTTGGAACGAACTGGAACGAACCGTTGTTGGCAACGGTACCGGAGTGCAACGACACGGTGCCGCGTCGCCTCCCAACGGTCTGAGCACACGGAAACGAAGGCTCAAACAGGACAGAGCAGAGCTGAGGAAACGACGGAAAGAGACGAAAGAAACGAAAAGAGACAAGACACAACGGCTAGGGCGTTTCATTTGCACGGAAGCGGTGTCGAAGGAGAAGAAGGGAGGAAGAGAAGGTCTGAGAGAGAGGCGACGCGTCCAGGCCACGATCGATCGGACAGAGCTGCGACGCACGACGTAGAAACAAGAGAGGACTGTTCGCGACACGTCTTTGGGTGTCCGACCGCGACTGAGCGCGACAGAAGGACAATCATGATTGCAGAATTACTGGAAGCGAGCTCACGATCGACCGTGGACGACATGGACGGCCGAGGAAGTAAATGCAAGAAGGCGGCAGAAAACAGACGGGACAACAGAGTCCGGGTTTGTTGTCTTCGGCCCTCATTTTTGGACTCCGCTTGATATCATATGCCATTTTGATGTTGTGGCATTTCAGGGTTGACTATTTGCTGGTCGCAATTCCACGCTATTGCACGCCTTTGCACGCCTTTGTCGCCTTCACCTGCTTTGCCGGCCGGTCGGCTCGTCGGATGGACAGTCGCGGGTGGGACTGTGAAAACTGGGGTAAAACGGTGCGGTTGGTTGTCCTTTCCTCTTCTGGTGCGTCTTTCGCCCTTTTTTTCCTTTGTCCCATTGCGCGCGCTCGGCTGCTGTTTCCTCCTCGGCTGGCCCAAAGCGTCTTTGGCGGGCGGGCGTATGGCGGGGGAGAAACCCGCCCGCCAATCGCGCATCGTCGAAAGCCCAAACCCAACATGAATTCTCGGCTCTCCTCGCCTCGCTTGTGGCCTCCAACAGCCTGGCCCTGTGGCACTCTCCGCGCTTTCGAGATGATGCGTGCGGACTTGTTGCGGGCGAGAAGAAGGGAAAGAAGACAGGCCAGAGAAAGACAGAAACGCAGCAAAGGCTACGACTATTCAATAGCCCGCTGGTGTTCCTAGACACAAGAGCTACCAAAAAGGAAAACTACGGCGAGCTAGCAATTCACACGCCCTCGGAGGCCCTTTGTCGGCTCTTGTCGCGGTTCGTTCGCTCTTTTGACTCTCATGCTGTTCGGAGGATTCCCTTCCAAAGCGGAGAATCACCACGGCGCATATTGGATGAGCAGGTCCAGAGCCGTCCAGAGCAAGAGCGCGTCGATCAACGCGATCCATACGAGAAAGTACGTCGTAAGGGTCGGTCAACCACCGAGAAAACTGACAGCGACGCGGCAGGAATGAATAAAAGTGACAGGACATGGGATTCTCTGGTTGATGGGCGGTCTAGACAGGGCAAAACGCGGGACCATGATAGGCGGTCGACTGGCGACGGCGGTCGATTGTGGTCTAGGTGCTGCATTTGCGGAGGGCTGGACGTCGCCCCGGAGGAAAGATTGGGCGGTTCAGGGTCGTTGACAGGAGTCTGGAACTGACATGACGGGGAGCGACGGACGAATGAGAGGCCCCAGAACTCCCCCGAGGAAGGCGCCCAAAAGGCAAAACGGAATGGTGGATGGAGCTACCCATGGAAAGCTCGCCGACAACCCGCCGAAATTTGCGAGGAGCCCTCGAACCGATCAAAAGTCGAGCCAGAGCCCAGCCTCCGTCGTGTCGAGGTTTCCATGAGAACAACGTCTGGACAGCACTGGCCTGGCCTGGCCTGGCCTCGCCTGGCCGTGGCTGTGAATGACGAGCGATAGGCTGGACGATGGGCTGGACGATGGACTGAACGATAGGCTGGGACGATAGGCTGAGGCTCAAGGTTTTTCCTGTTCGCTTTCTGTATCGCTTCCTTGTATTTTCCAGCTGTCTTGTGCAGGCGTGTCTTACCTGTGCGCATCTCCTTTGCTGTGCATTCAGTTCAGCTGGCCGTGGCCCTCTTGAGCTTCCCTCCTCGCCCTCCCTGCTCTGGGCGGCCGCTTTTCCGCGCCCTCTTGCACACTGGCCCTCGTGTCTTTCTCTTTTCTTTTTTTCTTCTTCTTCCCCCCCGAGTCACTTTGATTGCCCTGCACATCAAATTGGTGATCATCCCTTGCGACTCTCTTGTCTCTCTTCTCCTCTCTCCTCCTCTCTCCTCCTCCCGGGGAACAGCCCTTCTTTTCCGGGAATGCGGTTTTCGGCTATCGCGCCGGTGCAACTGTGGTGCTCTCTCAATGTCTCAGTCTCCTCAGAAGCGATTTGCTGTCTTCCCGAGAAAAGACCAGACCCGTCCAGACAAGGGGGGTGTGCATAAGGTGGAAATCTGGGCTCTGGGCCCTGGGCTTAGTGTTCCCGTTTTCCACGGACAGGGGTAAGGTTACGGTGAACAGTCAGGAAGCACAGTAACACACACTCTGCGGAAAGCGGAAGGCGGAAGGCGGCAGCGCGGGCCAGAGTTGACCTGAACGTTGCAGAGAGCCCCTCCAGTGAACGTAGGAGAGAACAGAGGAAAGGCGGTCAACAGCAAAACGGGATGCTGCCTGCCCGCGCTCAAGCCTGCCCAAAGCCAACGGCAACGGCAAAAACGCACAGAAGGTCGAAAGAGAGAGGGCAGAATACCGGTGAGCAAGGGTGCTGTCTGTTTGTCAGTGCAGTGTCATCGCCTCTGCTGCGATGCTTGCCGTGACTTTGCCGTGTTGTTTGATTGCATTCTTTTCCCCTCCCACGCCGTTGGCCGTTGGGTCAAGTAAACAACCGGACACGACCAGACAAGACCGTTTGCTGGCAAATTAGGAAGTGCCTGCCGTTGGCCGTAGACCGTCCGCCGACCGTCAAACGCGGCTGGGCTAGACCGCTAGACGAGAAAGACGAGAAGGAAGCTTCATCCGATCACCGCTCTTCAAGCTGCATCGACACTGCATCGACAATGCAAGCACGGCTCTGACCGCTGGTGTGCATGCCTTTTTTGGTGCTTTTCATCATGCAAACAGACAAGACGTCCAGGCTGTGTGGACCAAACGGAGAGGGACACGGGACGATGCGTCCCAGTGGGGCCTTTAGCGTTAATTAACCCGCTGTCGCTCTGATCGTAACGCTTCCGCGCTCTCAGGCGCTGCAGAAAAGGGACCGCGCAGGCTCAAACATGGGCTTGACGAGGTCCGATCAAAGGTCGAGACGTCGCGTGCAAAGAGACGGTCAAGAAAAGAGCCACCTCTGTATGTGTTGTCAACGCTGGTTGGGCTTTGATGCGTATTGTTGATGCCGCCACTGTCTGTTTGTCGTGTGCTGTCGTTCCTAGTCGGGTCGCGGTGCATCTGAAGCAACGACGTGGAGGTGAACAACATACAAGACACTCTTGTCAAGGAGGGGGGGTGGGCATCGCGGACAAGAGGTCAAGGAAAACAAACATCAAAGCAGACCAACGTCCTTCTTACAAAGACCTGAATCACAATAGCAACAGACACAAAGCACACAAAACGAGCAAGGAACAAGGCACAAGGCACAGCCGTGTCTGTCTCTTTGACAGCCCGACCGTCTCTTTGACTCTCTTTGACCCCAGGTTCAGAAAGGAGGACATTCCTGAAAGGGAAGGACCAAGGAATGCGCAAAGAAGGATAATGCGGAGAGGAAGAATGAGAGATTGGGATGGCGGCGCTCGGACGTTCCTTTATTTTGGTCGTCCTTTGCTCAACGGTCCCTTTGAATCCCTTTCACCAAGAATACAATGGAGACACCGGTGAGCGGGCTGGACCCATGGACCCAGCGACCCAGAGCGGGCGCATTGTTCACGAGTTTGGGAGGGGTGTACGAGTAGGAAAAGAGAAAGGGATGATATGACGATGTGTAAAACGGAGAGACTGAAAAATGAGGTGGGTGACAAAACGGAAGGGACTGAGGAACTGAGGAACGCGGCAGCGACAATCAGGATTGAATGACAAGTTTGTTGTAAGAATGGCAAGAATGCGGGCACCAGAATAGGGCTGGGCAACAGTGGCCTCGTTCCGGGGGAAGCCCGACGATGATGCGGAGGCTGACAACGACACCAGACGAACAAGACAAAAAACAAGGCAAACAAGGCACGTTCCGCTGCGGAACGCGAGGGAGCGATGGGAACAGATACGAGTTGGTGGGATGACGATGACGAGAGACGGACAACACACACAGTAAGAGGCTGTGTTGGTTGTACGAGGCAGTCTGTACGGAGTACGAATCTGCGAGAAGGAATGACAAACTCGCTGGTTGCTGGGTGGTTATACGGACAAACAGCCTCTTTTACGACCTGCATATTGTAGGGAAGCAAGGGAACGTAAGTGAGTCACGGCCAGAACGACAGGACACGAACCAAGGCAACGTCACCACACACACGCAGACACTCCGGCAATAGATTACAGAGCACTTTACCCTCGCAAACACAAATACTCCGTTGCAAATAGTATTGCAAATATGGCCGAACCGAAGGGTGGCCAGGCCGTTTACCAGGCCGTTTTCCTTCAGCCCCAAGGATTGGGGAGCGGGAGATCAATGTACAACGTAAGTGATGACTCTTGAGTGAGGATGACAATAAATGAAGATGACACACCCTCCGCCTCATCCCGAGGATGCGAAAGTGAGGCGTCGAAAACCGGGGCGTGAGTTATAAGTTGTGCTCTTTTCGAAAGCAAAAAGTGCACGATGTGCCCCATCGTACGCTCTCGAGGCCCTACAATTGCCCTGTACGCCCTACCGCCCTGTATATACGCCCTCTCCGCCCCGGAAACCGCGTCCGCAGCGAAAAAGCTGGGGACGGAATGTGTAATTTACAGACGTGCAACATCATATACGAAAGGGTACAGATGACAAAAAGACGGGGAAAGAGAATAGGAAGGAGGAATACTCCGTAAGGAATAAGGATTCGAGGCCGACGAGGCAAATGCAAATGAGGAAGGAAGCAAAGATGCCGCTTTGGGGAAACAAGGTCCGTACGTCAGAGTGTACGAGGACGAGGACGAGTACAGGACTGACGAGGCCATTTACACCGTATACACAAAGACACCAAAAATAGGACATCGTGATCCTGTCGTGCATTCGGCACAGAAAAGGACGAAAAGCACGAAAAGGACGAAAAGGACCAAAAGGCCCAAAAGGCCAGAAAGGGAGATATGCCGTCGCTGACAACCCCATACGTCGCCGTCTTCCCTTGCGCTCTCCTTGCGTTCTTGACAAAGCACAGGGAAAGCACAGGGAATTCACAAGGAAAGTAAGAGACCTGCTCCTGTCAGGGCCGAGACCGTCGTCTTCGCTCTCCCTGTCTTTGTGCCTCTTTCGTCAACATGGCGCGCGACCTACAGACGACAAAAAGACGACAGGAACAAACAGACAGCAGTCAACAGGCAAAACAAGCGCCAACCGACTGTAAACCCGGGCCTTCTCCCTGCGCAGCCCCTCTTCACTCTTTAGCTGTTTGGTTATTTTCTCCGGTTGTTTTCTCCGGTCTGGTTTGCTCCGGCTTCATCGCATCACTCTCTTGTTTGTTTGCTTGTTCCGGCCGATTTCTCCTTTCTGTTTACTCCGTGTTGACGAGCTGAGCTGCCTCTGGCCTCTCTATCTGACTCTGACTCTGACCCCTCCGTCGCTTTTGTCCGGTTGTCTTCACCTCCTTTTCTTGTGTGCTTTGCATCTCTACTCATCACCCCTCCCCCTCGCTGCAATGCAACACATCCCGCGGCCGCGGGCGCTTGCCTCTCGTTCTGCATTGCAGCGTGCAGACGCGCAGACACACACACACACATGCAGGGCGCTTTGTGAAGGGCGGTGAAGGACCCCGTTTATCGGCGCCTTTTGCGTTTACACGCCCACCCCTCGTAATCTTCACTTTCGTATCGTAAGGCGATTCACATCGCGCATCGCCAGAATACCAAATGCGGCAATGTGCTTGTCTCCTTTTTCTCCGGGCGCGGAAGATTTCCATTTTGAGGCTTGAAGAGAGAGATGCTCTGGACACAAGGGCATCGACAAGGCATCGCGACTAAGTTTACCCCCGTCGTGCCATGCTTTGTTGGCATCTTACTTTTGCCATCTGTGCCTCGCTCTTTTCCCGAAACTGGATCCAGGCCGGCCAGGTCTTCTAGACACACGTCCAGACATAGGTCCAGACAACAGGTCCAGGCCATCAGTCCGGCAGTCCCCGACGGGTGCTCTTCCCCTCCTGCGGTTTCCTGTGCACTTCCTGTTTTCGGCGAGGATGATTCCTCTTCGGTGCAGGAAAAGCGAAAAGCAAGGAACAGAGGGGAAACAGAGGAACAGCGGTCAACACCGGGGAAGGAGGGAGGAGGGAGGGAAAGGAGCTAAGGAAGAAAACGAACAAGACGCGGGCGGGAAAGCGCTCAAGCGGGAGGCAAGGCGCAAGGGCGTGGGGAGCACAAGCAAACGAAGGGAAGGGACGAGCGAGAGGTCAAAACGGAGGGAAAGGCGGTCTGGAGCTGTCTAGCGAGGGAGCCACCGTTTTACTCACAAGCTGAAAACGGTCCCGAGGGCGTGTAACTACGGGCACACACAAGCACAGGCAAGCACAAGCAAACGGCGCCTCCCCGGCTCTTTGGCAGTTTCCAGCCCGTTTCCCCACGTCCACGCCTCGGGAAACAGCGGTCCGCAATAACACGCCCCCCCCGGACAGACACGCCCCTTCTTTCCCAACACACCCACCCCTTGCGGTTCTCGACCCGCGTTGCTGCCTCGTGAAAACCGCACACGCCCCCTTCCTTCCCCTTTCCTTTTCCTTTGGTGTGTGAGTCTGTGGGTGGTCCCCTTCCGCTCGTCTCTTGTCGTTCCCTCCCACGAGAAATATATATTCACCCTCATCGCGTCTCCTCTTTTTTTCTGTCCCAGTCTCCTCTTCCCCAGTTCTTCCAACTTGTTCAACTTTCATACCAAAAAGACTTTTAGTCTCTCACGCTCACATCCACTCTTCACAAACAACAACACATACATGTCTCTACAGAGTTATCGCAGACTCTCCTCCACACCAACGACTTGATACATCGCCCACACGATAACAAAAACCCAACACACTCAATACTGCAACATCGCAACTTCACAACACACAACCGCCATCATGTACGGCTCGTACGGCTCATACAGCTCCATGAGCAGCGCCGCCGAGACCTCCTCGCCCATCAACATTGGCAGCGGCCGCTCCTCCACAGCATGTGCCTTTCCCTCGTGGCCCAACCGGGCCTGTTTGGGGTCGGGCTCCTCTTCGTCTTCGTCCTATTTGTCTGACGAGGATTTGTTCCTCGACGACTTTGAGGACAGCGGCTACACCAGCAGCGGCGCCTCCAGCCGCAGCAGCAGCAACGCCGGCAGCATCTCGCCCCCGCAGGGCTGGCGCAACGCCCAGCAGCCCTTTGCCGTTGTGGCCGAGGTGAAAAACAACTTTGCGGCGGCCGCTGGCCCCTCCGAAGATGAAATCGCCGAGATCCAGCGCGAGCGCCACGCCTACCAGCGCGAGCTGGTGCGCGGTGTCCTGCTCGAGAAGGAGCGTCGCAAGATGGCCGCCTCGGCCGCCCGTCGCCAGCGTCGCGCCGCCGCAGCCGCAGCCTCGCCGTCGGCGACCTCGTCGCGCAAGAAGTCGGCCAAGCTGGCTGCCATTGCCGAGGACGCTTAAACAATACATTCGCACCCTCTCTGACACACGTCTACTTCACTCCATATGGTAAGCTTCCCCGGACTCTTCCTCCGGCTTCTGCTTTTCAGCCACTAACAGTACTTCCAGTTGTCCTTGACAAACCTCCATTCCCCAGTTCTACGTCACTTTGGCCCTTGACCCATTCTCGGGACAAAATGACAGAACGAGAATGCCACGGGCGGACAAAGTACCGCTTTCTTGGTTGGCGGCTCCATATCACCGCTTTACCGCTCCTCTTTTCTCTTAAAACGCTTCCGCCCTACAATCGGCGAGCGAAGAAAAAGAATAGGGCAATTCCCGACCAATTAGCGTCGGTTGCGCACACGAAAAAAACCGGGGCGCGGGCGGATGGCGGGTGGGCTTTCCCTCAAACTATGAGTCTTAGGGAGGCCTTCCCCTCCCCCCACACCCGACCCGTTTTCGACCCGCGCGAGCGCGCGCCCACACCCAAGGCAAACACAACAACTCCCATTAGCCGAAGCGCGCGCGACTCCCACTCACCCTCTACCCGAGGCTTGGGCTGTGCCCGATGCCTCGCCTTCCATTACCCTCACCCACGATACCCTATTACATTACTTTTTATTGTTTGCACCTTATTACCTTATACCCTATTACGCCTGTTAATATTCTTCTTTTCTTTTGTCTTTTTTTATTTGTCTTTTTTCTTTTTCGTTTGGGAGCATATCAGCAGCATTATTATCGGGGCATTTATACATGGCCTCGCTGGCCCTCGGGATCTTTTTCTTGTTTTTCTTTTCACATCTTCGGCATTTCCTTTTCTACACATTAGCTTAGCGATCCATAGCATGATACCCATCAGAGTCTTTTTAGAAAAGACTTTACAAACTCGAGCAATCTTACTATCTTACTCTTAAAAACATGTTCCATTCTGCCTGTGATCCGAGTCTGCATGAGAGTGAAGCCTGTCTCAAGCACACTGCCGAAAGACTGCCACTTTGCTGAAATGACGTAGATATGACTCAAAAAAGGTCGACGAGAAAAGCCTCGCCGGTTGAGAGAGTTTCTTCCTTTTGCCTTTCCTTTTTGCCTTTTCATTTTACTTGTGACAATATAGGTCTTGTCAAAAAATCTGCATCTTGTGTCTTGTGCACCGTGTCTGTCTTGTGCCTGTCTTGTGCTTGTGCCTAGGGTCTCACTTTGCCTATACCACCGGACGAGAACAAGCTCGGCACGTGAACACGTGAACCCACCCACCGGCACCGAGAACGAGGACGAGGCACAACGTAATGGTGGGTAGAAATGCGAAAAGGGCTGCAGTCCTTTTGGACGAGAATCTCCATATGATTAACAGGGCTATTTCTGAGGCGGGAAATGGCATTTTGGCCGCTCTCCTGCCAGGCATACGGGAGATCGTCCGCCTGATACGACTTTTGGCATGTGAACAAGGACTTTTGGTGTGCGCACTTACATCCAGACAGACACAAACCACCACGCATTCGTACTCACACACATTTCATCGTACAGTCCTTGTTATGTACTGTTTCTTTCTCTGATCGGGACCGAAAACGACGACCAGGGGGTACTCGGCCAAGATGCACGTCTATGCAAGGGCCGACGTGAAGGAGGGAGAGAAGACACACCAACCTGCTGCAGGACAACGCAACTGCCGGCAGACTTGCATACGACTTGCATCATTTTCAACGCTCTTTCTTTCCTTTCCTTTCCTTTCCTTTTCCTTTTCCTTTTTTCTTTTCTCTTTCCCCTTTCTTTCTGGACTTTCGCGATTCTCTTTACTATTTTCATCCTTTGTCGGCCACGTTCTTTTCTTTGATACTGTGAGAAGGTCGACCGGCGAGGCCCTCCTTTCATGGCCATATGGTCGCCTTCTTTCTTCCTTTCTTTCTCCTGTAACCCTTTGTAGTAAAGCTCAGCATCGAGACTGTCTTCTAGAAACCACACACGTTTCTCTCATAAGAGACTGAGAAAGGGGTCACAGACTGGTAGAGAACGTGGTTGACCACATGGCCGAGGAGGCATGGCCAAGAGGCATGGCAAAGCGAAGAAGGGGGGAGTGAAGGAGGGGATGGCTGGCCAAATGACCTTCTTTGCAACTATCTGCAACCGTTCACCACCCTTTTGCCTTTGACTCCATTGTGTTCCCGGCCTTCTCCGGTCGATTTCTCTTTCTAGAAGTGGGAGAACCACATGGCTTTCACGATTTAACGGCCAAACGCCATCTTGAGAAGATGGCCGCTGGTGTTCTAGATTCAGAAGATGATCTTGTTCCTGCCAAGACCGGTTGGGATGCATCTGGATGACTCCCACCTTCTTCACCTTGATATCACTCCCGCCTTTCTTTTCTCACCACCGCCCACGGTGACTTTCTCGATCTGGATGCAAAGACGTGGTGTCGGACGACGGCCAGTGACTCTTTTCAGAAAATGCCGTTTCCCCAAAATATCCTTACGACACCCTCGACGGCCATATCCCATGAACAGAAGACCGGGAGAGGAAAGAGAGCGGTGTTCCCTCTTACGGCCACTTTTTCTCCGTGCAACTCTGTTTTGAAAAAAATGCCTGGAGGAGGATGGTGTTTTCAGGAACAGACAGCTGCATTGCTCTGTTCACATTAATTTTGTAAAAGGGGCAAGGCACATCTCAAACACGATACAGGCACGAAAAACAACGAGATTGCACTCCAACAAATGCATCGCGCACGCCGAAGAGCACGCAACTCGGGGGGACGAGATGAAAACGAAACAACAGATGAGGCAAGAAGAGCCATTGCGATAGAATCACAACGGTCGTTGTCCAACATGTGAATGCAGCCATAGACATTGTATTCGAATGGCCGATTTCCGTTTTGGGACGAAGACCGTATGCTTCTCATATTGTCCCCTCTCCCTTCTACTATTGTCCTCGCTCTTTGTCTTGTACCTTCTAGTGCCTCATGCTACCTCACCTCTCCCGGAGCTATCGAGGAAGGGTGTGCATCGAGATTAACATCTGCCGTTGCAGTAATGTCTCATTCTCCAGGGGAAAGTAAAGATGGATGATTTCCGTTTTGAGAAGAGGGCTGGGAATTTAGAACAACCATTCAGAGCACGCCCTCCCTTCTCCGGACGGATTGTTCGTCCAGGCTCTTTAGCTTCAACTCCAGAGAATCTGTTGGAGCAACGGCGTAAATGGAAATCGTTACGAGAGAGGGAGATCACCGGCGCGGCTTCTTTCTATTCTAGGTTGTCTATTTTAAAGGGAAAAGGGAAGGGGGAGAGGTAGACGACCGGCGCGGCTTCCTGCTACTTTAGGTAATCTGCCTGGACAGTAAGAGAGGAGGCAGAGAGGTTGAGGGGAAGAGGAGGGTGATTTCCGTTTTGGGCAGAGAACCGGTTCACGATGGGCAAGAGAAGGTGAGAGACGGAGCGTTTAAGGAAAGCACGGTCGCCTTCCATTTCGGGAAATCTGCCATAAAAGAGGGGGTGATCTCCGTCCGGTGTTGGTGTTGGTGGCCGGGCGATGAGTTCTATTTATTCTGTTGGTCGCGTTCTCCGGCGTGGCGCTTCTCGAGTTCTTCTCAAGTTCCTTCCTTTGCATCAATTTTCTGCAGTCGACGGTTGTTTTCCATTTCTAGAAACCCCCCTTAAGGAGAGATCTCAAAAAGGAAGACAATGGCGCGAGGGAGACGCAAGGCTGGCTAGTTTCCGTTTTAGGAAATAGCCCATTCTCACGACGTTGGTCCCCCCTCCTTCTCCACCCTC
Organism: Sporothrix inflata; assembly: GCA_021396225.1. Classification (NCBI taxonomy): domain Eukaryota; kingdom Fungi; phylum Ascomycota; class Sordariomycetes; order Ophiostomatales; family Ophiostomataceae; genus Sporothrix; species Sporothrix inflata. Next base: position 146,788 of record WNYF01000069.1, on the reverse strand, counting down.
CATATGCTTCTTTCTTCCCTTTCTCACTTCCCCCGGACTTCACAACTGTTGATCCGTTGCAAACAAAAACAAAGACAGCATCGGAGGTAGAAGGACGCTAGAAGGGGAAGAGACAAAAGAGGCTTGAGCCCGCTCATCGTGGTTGCTCCTACAGACAACACGAACAAACATAACGCCGGCCTTCTCCTTTTCCTTTTTGCCCTTCAGACTCTCTGCATCATAGCTCCGGTTTGTTGTTAGTCCTCTTCTTCAACAACAGTCAACATAACACTGTTGACCCTGTGTTGGTTTTTGTTACGCAGTACCCTTTTTGGTCAAGACCCGGAAGACGCCCCCTCCAAGCCGCCTCCTTAACCATGTGGCCTGGCTTGCGACTATCAAGAGCTGCTGACTTAGCTTGGCATTTGTTTTGAGCTTCACCGGTCCTTTCCCCCCCCCCCCCCCCCCGGTATTTCTTATCGCTTTCTCGTTGGCCTTCGTCGTGCCCGAGTATGAGTCTTCCCCGAACAGCTGTTGGCCAAGCAGTTACTTCGTTTCCAAAAAGGGAGTCTTTGCACCCGTGCGTACTTTCTCTCTCTCTACTGCCTTCGTCCTTTAGCATTGGTTTCTTTCTACGTCTTTTCTCGTTGCTTCATTTTATTGTTTCCCAACTCAGGTCTGGCCTCACCTTTCCTCTCGTCACCGACATCATCCCCTTGCATGCCAGACCGCAGCCAACAAGCGCGCCTAGCACCACAACGGGCGTCTAACTTGCGCGTTAGACCCGGAGAAAACACAACGCACAAAGACAAAAAGCGTGCACGACAAACGCACTGTTTGTCCTTATTTCCCTATGTCCTTCTCTTCTTTCTTTCAGAGCGACTACACCCATTTCGGTGACGCCCCGGAGCACTTGTTTCGGGACCGAAACTCTCCCTGAGACATTACCTTGTGTGCCCTGCCCTCCCTCTCCCCTAACAGACACAGCAAAAAGAAAAGGCAAATGATCGTCATCCGGCGTCTAGGCGTCTAGACGTTGAAGAACGGTTTAGCGCCGGTCATTGCAGCCTCTCCCCTCAAAACCAACGGTATTCTTACCAAAACGGAAATCGCCCACGTTTTTGCCACCTGCACAGCATCGAGACGAGCAAGCCACCGAAGAACTATGTGGGCAGCCGTTGGAGGCCGTAGGAAGAGATCATCCACAGGTCTCTTTGCTGTTACAGGAGATTACCGGTCTTTTCAGGGATCTTTTTTTTTTACTTTCTCGAAATGGAAACAAACCGCCTCCTTACCCCGGGGTGATCGAACGGAGGAACGCTTCATGACCAGAGCAACGTGAAGAAAATAACAATCAAGTCGACTTTTGGGTCTACATACACACTTGCTCGAGTCTACACCGGAGCACAAACTTTGGCTGTCTTCTCGTGTATCGTGCACCTCTCTTGCTCTCTTTCTCTCGAAAGACGGGAATGTTATGTAAGGAAGCCGGCGCCTGTCTTTACTATCATTATTCTTGCCTCACTATTTTCGACGAGGAGCCTACTGGTAAAAGAGGTGAAAATCGTAGCTCTTCGCACGTTCCTTCCACGTTCCTTTCACATTCCCATTTATTTCCTTTTTCTTCTCTCTCTCTTTTCTTTTCTTTCCCCCTATCCGTTTCCTTATTTGTCCTTCGCCTTCCTGTCGTCTTGAAAGACGACCCCGGAGTAAACAAGGGAGGAACAACTCTATAAAAAGAAAGAAGGGTAGCAACAAAGAGCAAGAAAGATAGGAAAGGCAAAAAAACGATATGCATGCGCCGGCCCCTTCCAACCGTCTCCGGTCGGTCCATCTCCCTCACTAAAACTGGAACAAACTGCCCACCCTTCCCTTCTTTCAGTCTCCCTTTATCCCCCTTTCTCATTGATGGATGAATCGTTTTTGTGAACCTCCCGATGGATGTACACCCCTCCCCCCTTGTTCTTTCCTTCGTTCCTTCTTTGAAATGACGTTTGTTTTGTTTGCGCCCCTTTCTGTTTTTGGCATTGTGCCTGTTTGTTGTTTGTTCCTTGGCTGTTGTTTGTTCTTGCCATTTATTGATCTACACGCCCCTCTCTAGACCATCCCGCCCTGGAGCTACAAAACGGTGAAGCTATCAGTCCGGGGCTAATCAATGAAACGGTGGTCGATCCAACTCATCCCTGTTGAAGTATCTCAACACCGAAAACATTAAGAAAACGGTGACGATACACATCACCGGTATATACAACCGAAAGAGGAAGGCAACCTGCAGGGGTCTCAAACAGAACTACTTTGTTAGATCCGGCCCGGATCTACAATCAAAATATGTCAGATATCGGGTCCGGCGCATCATCGACGAGGCAAAGGGACGGAAATTTCCAGGTCTAGAACGACCGGCCTCTTTCCCAATCAGGACTGAGGCCGTTGCTGTCCAATTCAGTCCAGATGAAGATATTGCCCGGCGAGGAGATGAGGGACGTCAGGTCCGGTGCATCATCATTGAGGCGAACAAGCTTAGCTCTTGGGCTAGAACGATGGCAGATGAAGTCTGACCGGCTTTTTTCTGAAAAGGACACTGGCCGCGTCTGGCCTTTTTCGTCTGGATGAGGTTATTGACCGGCACAGAGATGAGGGATGCCTTTCCCGTTGCGCTATCGACGAGGCAAACAAGGTTATCACCACGGTGGACGACCGGACTTCTTCTTAAAATGGACATTGACCGTGGCTGTCCTCTTCCGTTCATCTAGAAATCGACCGACAATAAAGAGGATGGATGAGACTAGGATGGCCACATGGTCTTTTCTTCTGTCTTTGTCACGAACGGTATTCTTCTGAAAATGGACATTGGCCGCCTGGTCGTGTTATCATAGTTCGCATGGACCCGAACGAAAGCAGGACGACCGGATTCCTTTTGGATTACGACATTGACCGTGGCCGACCTTTTTCGACCATATAGAGATTCCGACTGAAAGAGACAGAGGGATGGGAAAAGGGTGTCCACATGGCCTTCCATTTTCTTTCGTCATGGCCGGCTCTCTGCTGGAAAAGGACATTGGCCGCTTGGCCATGGTCATTCGTGAGGACGCATTGATCAATGAGGGAATACTCCATGCCCACGGCAAAAAAAAATGATGCCAGCAACAACAGGAGAGAGGAGCTCTCCAGGCCTAGGAAGAGGACCGGCCTCCTTCTGAATGGGGACAGAGGCCGCAGCTGTCCTCTTTCGGTCTGGATGGGTTCAGACAGAGGTGTCGACCGGACAGGAGACAGAGTGATGAGATCAAAGATGACCACATGGCCTTTTCTCTTGCTCTCATCATGGCCGGCTATCTGCTGGAAAGGGACATTGGCCGTCAAGGTATGGCTGTTTATGGGGACGCCGTGACCAATGCGGTGATTCGCCATAGAGGCACCAGATTAGAGACGCCTTCAGTCGCCATGAGAGGGCAAACTCAGAATTCGATGTTAGCAAGGCGTATTTCATTGCTTACTTCTAGGCGGGCTGCCTCTCGATTCGCGCAGGTGATCATTAGGGCTTGTCATTTCTAGGCTGTCCTAGGCCTCCCATGTGTTTATTCGTTACACTTGCACCAATCGATCCTTCTATGGAAAGCTCAAGCGCTTAACTCCCTTGTAAAGAAAGCTGCTCTACGGCGATCTGCCGTCGACGATCGCCCAATCCCGCGTTCATTCGTCTCCACTCCCTTTCTCCAGCACATCTCTGCTACCCCGTATTTTGCCACTCAGGACATTCACAAGGACAAACCAGTTGTTGTAAAGCATCGACTTCTGAAAATGCCTATTCCCTATACTACTGTGGGCTGAATATTGCAGGGGAGGCGGATTTTACCTTTGATCACGAGAAACAGTATCCATTTGGTGGGAAGCACATCGAATTTGAGCGAATGAGAGGCATCGGACTACAACACTTGGATGTCATTGGAAGAATAAAGGATTTTACTCTCTAATAGTCGCAATAAGTTGGCTGAACACTGTAGAGTCCCCACTGCGATTCGACGATGAGAAGTTGCGTAGATTGTGATGAAAGCGAGTCAAAAACAATGCCTGTGTGGACCGTAGGCAGATTCATCGAGAGCAGCCAGACTCTCAGAAGAGGAATTGTGAGCCATTTAGAGCGTATTAACCTTCAGAACATAAAAACCAAAAAAGAGAAAAAAAGTGTACGATTGGCTGTCTCTCGAGCTGACACAAGAAACATGACGTTTTGGACAGCGACTCGTTCTCGCCCTGCTCTTTTTTTTCTGCCAAATCCACCGTTCTGTGAGGCGTTTCGTGGATTGTACGGAGCTGCCCATCGTATGAACGTTTATAATTTATATTTATACAAAGTCTAGGTGGTGAAAAAGACGAATAGATTAAAAGAATATCGCCCAGGACCTCACAGAACGCCTCCTAGAATAACCGTAGGCCATCCACTCATACTTCCAGATCTCATTCTGTCGTGATACACTACCTAATCTCTTTTTTATTACCCCACTCACCCCTATTGGGCATCCCCGTTGGCGGCCTTGAGTAGGGCGGCGGCCTTGTCGGACCGCGGCGCAAAGACGACGTCAAACTTGCCCGGGTGGCTCGACAGACCGGTGCTGAAGCGAATGGGCTGGTCGTAGGGCGTGCCGTCCGGGTTGAGTGGGCCTGAAATGTCCATGGTGGCGACCATGGTGGCGACCATGATCCAGACAGATGCCTGGGCCAGGTGGCGGCCGACACAGATGCGGCGGCCAAAGCCAAAGGGCCCGACGAGGAACGGCTCGCCGGCGCCGCCCTCGTCTTTGGGCGTGAAACGGTCTGGGTTGAACGTCTCAGGGTCGCTGTAGACGGCCGCGTCGCGGCTCATGGCGTAGGAGTTGTAGTACACATACGTGCCCTTGGGGATGAACATGTCATTGTAAACGTCGTCCTGGAGCGACTTGTGGGGGATGCCAATGGGCGAGAGCGGGCGCCAGCGGGTGGTCTCTTCGACGAGGTAGTCGAGGTAGCGCAGCTGGGGCCGGTCGGCGAGCGAGGGCAGGCGGTCGGTGCCGACGACGCGGTCGAGCTCGGCGCGGGCTTTGGCAAAGACGTGCGGGTTCTTCATGAGGTTGAGCAGGGCGACGGTGGTTGTTGCGTAGGTCTACTCATTAGCGTGCGTAGCAAGAGGATAGGTGTGAGAAGGGAACTCACCGTGTTGGATCCCGCGATGAACACGGACCCCGAAGCACCCTGAATGTCCTTGATGGACATGTGGTTGGGCAGCTGCTTCTCTTGGTTCTCATCAAAACGCTTGAGTAGCGAGTAGGCAAAGGACGGGTTGGCGGTGCCGGCGGCGTACTCCTTTTGGATGGCGGCAAAGGGCACGTCGTGCAGGCGGCGGATGGCCCAGCGCCAGCGGCGGGCGTGCTGCAGCGTTACCGAGTAGTTGAGAAAGTTGGGGACGTGGCGGACTACCGCGGGTTAGCAGGGATTCAAAACAAAAGTAGGGAGATGGGGTCGCCTACATAACGGCATGTAGTCCACGAGCGTGGTGCCCGGGTTGCCGCCCTGGGCCGTGGCGCTGTTGGCGTCAATGGCAATCTTAATGTACGGGTCGTCGTCGCGCTTGACCTGCACGCCGAAGCCGATGCGCAGCACAATGGCCGACGCAAAGCGCCGCAGCGAGAAGTCCCACTTGTCTGTCGTCCGCAGGATGCGCGCCACCGCCTGCCGCGCCTCGTCCTCCTGGATCGGGCGGTAGTTGGTAATGGCCGTCTTGGTGAAACCCGTCTGCAGCGCGGCGCGGTGCAGCTTGAAGCGCGGACCATACGGTAAAAACGTCAGCGTCAGGCCCCAGCCCATGACATCAAACAGGATAAAGTTGGGCCGGTCCTGGTAGGTGGCGCCGCGCTTGTCGAGCAGCTCGTTGGCGACTTTCTGGCTGTTGAGTACGATCATGTGGTTGCCGAGCACGTTGAAATAAACAATGTCCGAGTTGTACTCCTTGGCATAGGCCATGTGCGTCAGGTGCGCGTTCTCCATGGGCAACCGGCGGTAGTGGCCAAAGAATGGCTCGGCCGGCGGCGACGGCGGAAGCGGGCATGGGAAACGGGAGCTGGCCGTGATGCGCCGGACGGCAAGAAAGACCACGGCGAGCACGCCGAGGAGCGCGGCCACCGCCAGCGAATCCTTGGGCGAGGCCCCGGCAAGAAGTGTGAGGAGGCCCATTGTGGGGGGTGGGGGTGTAAGTAAGCGAAGATGGTGATGTCTGCGTTGAATAGAGACAGTTGTCAGTTAGACAAGAACACGAGACGCAACAACTGGTGCACGGAATATGGTTGACAGACTTCTTTTGAATTATCTTGGACGAGACACTACCCAGCTGACAAAACAACGAATGGTCGTCGTCTGATTATGATTGGTCTCACCAACAGAGGTCGGCGTCGCCTGCAGAAGCGCCGTGTGAGGGGATGAGGGCAGCTGGGTCTGGAGGTAGCTGAGTTCGACGTTCAACCGGAGCGCGACCAAGGCCGAGACCGACTGAGATACGCAGGAAGGAGGAAGAGGGACAGAAAGAACAGAGGGAAGACTACCGCGCTGCCGTCAACGGAAAGCTTCACGACTGAAAATGGTCACGGTCCGTCATCCACATGGGAAATCAAACCCATTAGCAAGCATGATGGCTGGATGACCCCGGCAGGGCTGATGGAGCCGCCGTTATCTGCCCCGGAGGCCGTCATTCGTTAGCGTTCGTACGGTGTTAGTGGTGTTTGTGGAGTTGTGTTGACCGTGTTAGCGGCTTCCCTTATCGGCGGTCGTCTTAGTGGGAAATGCCGGCCGGCCGGCCGGCCCCAGCATACTGCGAGTACACCTCTTACTAGCGGGGTGATTGTGGGAAGGAGGGAGGAGGCGAGGAGGGCGGATACAGACAGCCAGCACATGGAAATGGAAGGCACGATGGAATATCGCTACAGGCGACGGCGGCAGGAGCGACGCGGCAGGCAAGTGATCTCTCGTTGCAGCTGCTCGTCAACGTGAGCGACCGGCTCGTCGTATTTCCGTTTTCTTTTGTCCGCGGACAAACATTTTAGGACAAACGTGTTGAAGACATGACATGAGATCAAGTTACTTTATTGTCTTGTCGGTTGCTCAAAATCAGATAAACAAGCACCTTCAAGTTGAGAGACGTTAAAGAATCTTCAAACCAACGAGGAAAGAGCGATTGTCTCCTCGGTCGCACCTGCCTTCCGCCCATCGCGCCTTCCTTCACACTCGACACTTCCTCTCGCCATACCTTCCTTACTTTCCTTCGAGCCCAATTTTGACGCCCCTTTTGACGCCCCTTTTGACATCCTCTCACCTCCCACCATCACCATGGGCGACGCCTCGATCCTCGAGCCGACGACACCGGCCCCGTCGTCGACTTCGACTCTCCCGCCCTCCATGTCTTCCTTTGGCGCCTCTGCCGCCGGCTCCCGCACCACACCGCCCTCCGGCCCTGCAGACCCGTACCGCTACCAGGTCGGCTTCGGCAACTACTTCTCCAGCGAGGCGGTGCCCGATGCACTGCCGCCGGCCGGGCGCAATGTGCCGCAAAAGTGCCCGTACGACCTGTACTCGGAGCAGCTCAACGGCACGCCGTTTGTGTCGTACCGCGACACACTGCAGCACGTTTGGATGTACCGCATCCGGCCCGCCGTGGCCCACGCGCGCCCGGGCAAGCTGGCCGCCCAGGCCCAGAACCCGGACATGGAGGCCTGCTTCAGCAAGCAGAACCCCAACGTCGAGTTCACCCCCGTCACCTACGAGTGGGGCCCGCTGGCCTACCCGGCCGACGGCGAGCAGGTGACCTTTATCCAGGGTCTCAAGACCATTGGCGGCAGCGGCGACCCGACCACCAAGGAAGGGCTGGCCATGCACATGTACAGCTGCAACGCGTCCATGGGCCGCCAGGCGTTTTGCAACAACGACGGCGATTTCCTGATTTTGCCGCAGGTCGGCCGCCTCGACATCCAGACCGAGCTGGGCCGCCTCATGGTGCGCCCCGGCGAGCTGTGCGTCATCCAGGCCGGTTTACGCTGGAAGGTGTCGCTGCCCGATGGGCCTGCGCGCGGCTACGTGCACGAGGTATTTGGTTCGCACTTTGAGCTACCCGACTTGGGCGTGATCGGGTCCAACGGTTTGGCGCACCCGCGCGACTTTGCCTACCCCGTGGCCTCGTTCGACATGGAGCAGGCGCCCTGGGAGGTCGTCTACAAGCTGACCGGCGAGCTCTACGGGTACACCCAGCGTCACACCCCCTTTGACGTCGTCGCCTGGCACGGCAGCTACGTGCCCTTCAAGTACGACATGGAGCTCTTTGTGCCGCTCGCCTGCGCCGCCAAGGAGCAGTGTGATCCCACCATCTACACGGTGCTGCACGCCAAGTCCAAAACCCCAAAAGTCTCGCTCTCCGAGTTTGCCGTCTACACGGCCAAGCACATCACCGCCCTCGACACCTACCGCCCGCCCTACTATCATCGCAACATGTCCACCGAGATGCTCGGCATGATTTACGGCGAGTACCACGGCAGCGTGCGCGACGTGCAGGCCGGCTGCCTGAGCTGCGAGAACTCGTACATGCCACACGGCGACGCCTACAAGGCCTGGCAGGAGGCCACAACGGCCACGCTGGAGCCGCAGCTGGTCGGCGAGGGCGCGCTGAGCTTCATGCTGCACATCAACAACCATTTCAGTCTGACCAAGTTTGCTCTCGAGCGCAACCCGACCATCAAGCACATTCCCGGTTACGAGGGCGACTTCTGGGACGACCTGCAGGGCCACTTTATGGACCACCTGGACGTCATCAATGTGAAGCTGCAGTCCGCCGGGCTACCTCTGTTAGGACAAGGGCCGGCGTGAAGAGAGTGGGAAGTGTACATATCTTGCTTTTTTTTTTTTGGTTATATTGGCTATTTAACTATTTGATATTCATGTTGCTTATTTTGGGCTATTTGGCTTGTTCACTTTTTACTCAAAAGAGACTCTCATACATGCATCATGTTTTCATCTCATTCTCATCCATGTTTACCACACCTCACCCTGCTCACCTTCCTTGACGTATCTTGATCAATCACAGGCCGGGGATTCGCACTTACACGATACGCCCTGACAGCTCGCTAACGACGGCGGGCTAGCGCACGCAGCGCACGACACAAAGGCCTCATCGGTCCCCTGTGCGAATGTGCGAATGTGATGGCTCCACTGATAAGCCCGGTTCACTAGCGCCGCCGACTTACACCGGAAAGGAGCACCCATGCATTATTGATGATGGGCGGCCAGGCCTCTTATCATGACCGTAGTGGCGGTCACACTATGTACTCCGTACTCTGTACGGTTACAAGGGCCAGAAGTGAAAGACATCGCCAACTCTGATAAACGACGCCAACCTCCGGCAATTTCGTCGTCGACCCCGTTTCTCAGCCTCCAACTCCTCTCACTCCCACCCCCACATCATCACCACAAATGCATGCCGAACAACAGCCTCGCCGGCCGGACGCCGGCCCTCTCGCCGGCCCTCTCTCGCCGGCCGCCTCGGCCTCGGCTCCTTCATCGTCCTCGTCCACAGTGTCCGTGTCAGGAACGGCCGTGACATCAACTACCTCGGCCTCGAATTCCGCCAAGGCTCTCAAACCAAAACGGTCCTCGATCGCGTGCCGTCGCTGTCGTCGCCTACGGACAAAATGCTTGCAGGCCGAGGACAGCAATGACCGAAGCAGCAACAGCCACCAACACAACAACCGGAACGGGCCTCCGCCGTGCTTGCCATGTCATGAAGCCGGCCCCGATGCGACCAAAGAGTGCACATACGCGACCCGCGGCGACAATGCGGACCGGCGGTTCCGCATCAAGCGCATCAGCTATGGTGATGTCATGGTACAGTCATCTTCTGTGCCGCCATCGGCATCTGTGTCCGTGTCGGCGAGTCGAGCATCATCCGTGTCGTCGGTGAACCCTCTACCGGCCCCACAACGAATGACGACCACCACCGTTCCGATGCTGGCGTCGCCCGTCGAGGACGATGCGGACACGGTGGACAACGACGATGACGAGAACGACGAGGAGCGGTTCATCCGGGGTCCATTAGTTCCGTCTCGTCGACAAGACTCCTCCTCCCACAACAACCACTTCCACCTCCACCACGACCATCCCCGCCCATCATGTGCCCCACCACCCATTCCGGCCAGCCCCCGCCGGCTCCAGGTGTACGCGGCGTCTGACGACATTTGGAACCTGCTGCCGCCGCACGCCGAGCTGCTGGCGGGCTGCCGCGTCTTTTTGGCCACATGCCTGCAGGTCGGGTTCATCCCCAAAGCGCTGTTTCTCGAGCAGATGGAGACGGACCCGGCGTCGGTCAATGTGTTTCTGTTGTTGAGCATTTTGAGCATCTCAGCGCGCTTTACGCCCGAGCTGTGCGCCCGCTTTCGGAATGACGGCAAAGCCGCCGCCGAGTTCTTCATGGACGTGGCGCACGTCGTCACGGCCGACCAGATGTGGCACACGACGTTGGAAAACACCCAAGCCTTCTTTTTACTCGGGATGGCCGACTGGGGTCGCGGCGCGCGCGACCGCAGCGCCATCCACATGGGCATTGCTGTGCGCATGGCCGGCATGCTGCGGCTGCACCGCGAGGAGACATACCGCTTACCAGCGCATTTAGAGGCAGACCAAGTTGTGGACGCCGTGGTCGACGCCGAGCGCGCGCGGCGCACATTTTGGTGCATCCAGAACCACGACAACCTGTACACGCAGGCCAACCTGCCGCGGTCGTTTGCCAAGTCGGACATTACGACGCTGCTGCCCGGCGAAGAGACAGACTTTGCCTTCGGGCGGGTGCCGGCACAGCGGGCAGCGCTGGCGGGGACGGTGCCGGCGCTGCGGGATCCGGCGCTCACGTCGCTGCCGACGCAGTCGCTGTTTTCGACGCTGATCCAAGCGCACGACCTATGGGGGATCATTGCGCGGAGCACGAGGGCGGGTGAAGGTGATGAGACGGACGGCAGTGAAAGCGGGAGAGGAGGGGAAACGGACGACGACGACGACTCGAAGCCGTGGCTGGCGCACTCACGCTACCGGCACATGGTCAGCACACTGCAGGCATGGGAGGCGGGCATCCCGCGGGCACACACGTGGGCGCCCTGGAACCTGCGCGGGTACAAGGCCGAGCACGTCGACATGGCGTACCTGTCGGCAGTGACGGTGACGCGTCTCAACAACATTGTGCTGCGGCGGACGTACCTGGACCGAATCGTCAAGGCGATGTTAAATTCGCAGGAGGGCGCGGACAACAATACCAACGGTGGTGGTGATGATGGCGCCCCACCGGGCTTCTGGGAACAGGTCTCGTTTGAGTTGTTCAGCAACGCCTGGCAGCTGTACGAGGCTGTCGACGTGTGGTTCTCGTCGCGTGGCGTGCACGACGGGTTCCCCGCGATGCTGGCCTTTTGCACGTATGTCTGCGGGTCGTTGGCGTCGCACTTATATCGGTGGCCGCAGCTGTGCCCGCGCCTCGCGCCGGCGTCGGCGGCCACGGTGCTGCACCGGTCGATCGAGGTGCTGTCGACATTTGAAGACAAGTGGCCGACGGCGTCGCAGTGGTCGAGTGTGCTGCGGCAGGTGGCGGGCCAGACGGTATTCCCCGGCGCGCGGCCCGTGGACGACGTGCGGTCGCAGGAGGCCCTCTTAAACAACAGCCCTGGCGGGACTGGCACGACCGGGGCCACCAACGAGAGCCCGGTGGCATCGACGACGGCGAACAACAATAACAACGGCATCAACAGTCATGGCAACAACAATACGGCCGGCAGCAGCAGCAGCACACAAGGCTACTCACCGCAGGCCATGCGGGTAGTACCACGGCGGTCCATGTCTGTGTCGGCCTCGCAACAGGGAGGCGGAGGAGGACATGCGCCGAGTATGGTGCCCAGCAACCACTTGCCTCCAAATCTGCCTCCCACCGCAGCTGCTGGCCTGCCACACCCACTGCCTCCCATGGTGGACATGGCGGCCAACAACCATTTGCACCTGCTCAGTCGCGCGGCTGCGTACGACTCGGCGGCCCTGGCTGCGGGCGGTATCCCTCCGCCACCGGGGCTGTCTACGACGGCCGCGCACATGACGGCGGCAACCAACATGATGCCACCGCCACTGCCGGCAGGGCCTGGGGTGGCGGCCACGTTTGACCTCACAGACCCCTTTGCCGACCCCCTCGACTTTGACTTTACCGACATTGTCCAGGGCTACATGCATTTAGGTTGGACAGGGTGGCAATAAGCGGAGATGGTGGTGTTTGATCTTGATAGCATTTATGTTTAATATACCCTATTGTGTTTATGGCTTCGCACCTCCCAAGGCTTCGACCGCCGCCTCGAGACTCACAACGTCGCTGTACTTGGCGCCCACGTCCATCAGGTTCGCCCAGTGCACCTCGGGGCCGCCGCCGTCCCCGCACGCCGTGCCCACCACCATCGGCCGGAACCCGGCCTGCATCGCGTCCAGCACCGTCGCGCGCACGCTGCCGCTCGTCGCAAAGCCGCCAATCACGAGCGTGTCGACGCCCAGGGCGGCCAACTGGGCGGCCAGGTTGGTGCCGAAAAAGGGCGACGGACACTTTTTGCGGTGAAAGAGGTCTGACGGCAAGGGGGCCGCCTCCTTCAGAGCCGCCGGGAAGGCCAGCTTGTTGTTCGGCCCGTCCTTGTGGAATAGTGCCGCATGCGACGGTGCCTTGCGGCCGAGCAAACCGGCGTCGCGCAGCTCGGGGTGAGTAAAGAGTGTCTGGGCAAAGATGATGGGCAGTCTGTCGGACAGGTCGGTGGATGGTTGTCGAGCGGCCTCGACAACAGCAGCAATGGACGCCGTGGCACCTTCAAGACCGTCCCCCTTGAGAGAGATTGGCGACTCCGGGTCGTAGTAGGCCTCGCAGACGTCGACGAGGAGCAGCGCCGGCCGTGTGCCGAAGCCGAGCACCTTGGTGCGCGATGGGTCGCCGCACTCGGCCGCGTACGCCGGGTAGCTGGCCGGGTCGAGGGCGAGCATGAAGAGGGCTGTGGATGGAGGATATCTGTAATTTGCAGTGTAGGTATCTCGTGAATCAAAGCCTGGTCAGAGTGGACATCGCCAGATTCTGGAGAGCTGTGATGTCAAGAGGGCACTTACACCAAGTCCGTGTAAGTCGTGAGAGGCGGTATTACTTGGAGGCCCTGTACGTCGTAAGATTCCTCAAGTCCACTAGAACACCCAGAACCCGTGTAAATCGCCAGTAATGTCCCAGGGTTCCCTGTAAGTGGACTGTGAGCTCTCGGACTAGGATCCCACATCTACGGAGCATGGGGAACAGATAACAAGCAAGCCCAGAACTGCCAGAACAAAGACGATCCTGTCACTTGTCACTTGACACCCCATGCTTGTGATGACCCTCGCCAGCCCCTGGCAATCCTTCGAGCCTTTCAATATTGTCTTATCTTTTCCGGGTGCCTCGTTCGGCATTTAAGACAGACTCTCACCCCGGCCGGCATTTTCTGCGGCCTGGCCTGGCCGCTGGCCGTTGTTTGCTTCCATACGACGTACTCTTGGGCACTAACTCTTCCAGGGGACCGGGGACCAACTAGCGTTATCGCATTCGCCTCGAGGAAGTGGCCCTGGAAGCCTGTTATTCCCGGGCGTGTACGTTTTGCTTCGTCCCCGTTGTCTCTTGTCAGTTGTCACTTCGTTCGACGTCTTCGTCGGTCATTGATAAAGCGCGGCTGTTGATTTGCCGGGGCTGCGAGTCAGAGTGATATTGGGTCCAGGGTCTTGTGATGCAACGCTTATGGATTGTTCTATTTGGCTAGGTGTAATACGACGTATTCTTTTTTCTTGATTTGTATTGACACCTCTGCATCGCTACTCCGTCTGGGACAGCACCGGCGACGTCGCCGGGTCGTAGGCCGTGCCCAGGGCGGACGCGAGCGCCGTGCACGCATCGTGCACCAGGTTCTTGCCGAGTTGGTGGATTCTACGATACCAGTTAGTTTGTCATGTTTGTGTATGCTCGGGTGGGCGTAAACTCACCCCGCCAGGACCAGCACCGAGTGCGTGCCGCCGGCATACGTCTGCATGTCAATGGGCACCCCCGCTGCGGTCAGCTGGGCACCGTACGCCTTGGCCTCGGGCGCCAGTAGGTCGCACCCGGAAATGCCGAGGAACGTGGGCGGGCTGGCGGCCAGCAGATTTGCGGGTGCATAGCACGGTGAGGCCGCCCACTCGGCGGTGGCGGCGGCCGAGGGAGCACCTCCAAAGTACTTGTCACGGTACCACTGCATGCGCGTTGGCGTCAGCCAGGGCGAGTGTTGCGAGGCCTGCCAGCCCGCACGCTCGGCCGGATCGGTGTCGACGGTCACGGTGTTGTCGATGACGGGGCAGATGAGCATCTGGAAGAGGGGGCGTGGTAGACTCGTTCCGGCAGATGAGGACAAAGACTCTGCAATCTTGAGTCCCGTAATGGCGGCTAGACCGCCGCCCGCCGACAGTCCGCCCAGAGCGATGCGTGTCGTGTCGAGATGCAGCTCGGCCACGCGCTCGGGTGCCACCACCCACCGGTACCCGAGGAAGGCGTCGTCGGCCGCCGCCGGGTAGACGTGCTCGGGCGCGTGGCGGTAGTTGACGGAGATGACGATGCAGTTGACATCTGCGTTTGTCAGTATGTCTCTCTCGTGTCAATACCACGGCATTGTGATGACCACGACTTACATCTGCAGACGTGCGTCAGAAACCCGTTCTCGCTGCCCAGGCCGCCCATCACCCAGCCGCCGCCGTGGTACCACACCAGACACGGCCAGCCAGTTGCGGGTGCGTTCCCTTCTGGTGTAAAGATGCGCACCGTCACCTGGTCGCTTGCCAGGCCGCTGCTGCCCGCGTAGATCGTCCGGTCCTCGACGCGGCCCACTTCGACCACTATCTGTCCGCCGTGGGCCAAGGGCGACTTAGCTGCGCGCGAGGTGACGGGGTCAAAGGGCACCGTCTCGGACCGCGGGCAGAACTGCAGCACAGTATCGTGGAAGGCGACGTACTCAGGGTCGAGCTGGTCGCGGATGTCCGGGTGGAGGGGTTGGTAGACGGTGGGGGTCGACATGGTGCGTTCCACGTTGGGCTGTATGTTAAAGAAACTTTAAAATAAAACTATTTAAATAAATTACCGAAAATGAAGCCAGAAGAAAGCAAAAAGAAAACTGCAAGGTTGCCAAACAGTAGGTGAGGTTAATGTTGTAGGAGGAAAAGGCCCAAGAGAGTTGCCGGTGCAAAACTAACACAGAAGACCGGCAACGATAGGCTGATAAAGCGTCGTGGTGTAGACGATGGCGTATGCCAACCCATGGCTTCAGCTGCGGGCATTATAAAATATTATATAAATAATATTCTAGGAAATAAATCATAGTTTGACAAGAGAAATATAGTTCATTTTCATGAAAAATACAATAAGGGAGTCCGATGCAACTATGAGTTAATATCAGAGATAGAATGACAATGAGCATTAAATAAAAATTATAATATATAAAATTAAATTATTAAACTCCTAATGATGCTATCCTCTATGATCCTATTATGCTTTTTTTTCTCTATCCAACGCGCTTCCTTTTTTACAACACTCTCACTATTTATCTACACTTTCTCATCTCCCCTTTCTACTCTAGCCATGGCTGTCACAGGGTCGTCGACTGCTCCCTCGATCACACCGCCGCTCTCCGACACTTCGGTCGACGATGTCTCGACTTCGCCTTCTACCACTGGCGTTGTCGTCACGGCCTCTGCCCCGGTCTTCTTCTCGTCCGCGTTCCGCGCCAACCCCTTGTCCTTGATAAACACCATTAGCACCAGACACGTCCCCATGGCCGCCGCCCACAGGATGCAAATGTTGCGGAAGGCGTGCGAATACGCGTCCAGCACGCCCTGCTGCACGGCAGCGTTGGCCACGCCCGTCAGGTCCGGCACGGCAAAGATGGCCGCCGCGATGCTGGCGCGGATGCTCGCCGGCAGCGCCACGGGTAAACTGGACAGCAGCGTGTTGGAAAAAACGGCCGACGCAATCGCCAGCCCCGCCGAGCCACCCAGGGCGCGGATGAAGTTGCGGGCGCTGATGACGACGGCGCGGTCCTGTTTGGGACTGTGGGCCTGGGCGGCGACGAGGGTGGGCTGAAAGACCAAGCCGACGCCGAGGCCCTGGACGGCCAAAATGACGGCCACGGCGGCAATGGGAAAATTGCGGCGGGCGAAAAGGCACTGGAGGGCAGCGCCAACGGTCCACAGCCCATAGCCCAGCCAAATGACTTCGCCGTAGCGGCCCCGGCGGGAAATGTACTGCCCGGAGGCAGCGGACGCCAACGCTTGCGGAATGACAATGGGCAGCACGAGTGCAGCCGACTCAAGGACGCCGTACTGGCGAGCGGTCTGGAAGTAGATGGGCAGGTAGTAGAGCAGACTGTAAAACACAATGCCGATCAGGAAATTTTGGACGAGCATCGCGGCCAGTGCGCCGTTGCGGAAGAGACGTAGCGGGAACATGGGCAGGCGCGCCCAGCGCCATTCGTTGATGATGAACAGACACAACAAAACACCGCCGATGGTCAGCATGGAAATCACCATGGCACTGCCGGGGGCGAACTGCGTGCCGAGCCCGGAAATGGGGACCAGCAAGATGATCGTGCCGGCTGCACTCAGCAGGATGCCGACATAGTCCACCTTGGCCAACTTGGCGCGCCACGGCTCGTCGGCCGGGATCGCCTGCGGTGGCAGCAAGACATAAAGCAGCGCCGCGACGGCGACGGCCAGCGGGCTAATAAAGTAAAACGTCGCGCGCCACGTCGCCTTGCTGCGAGCAAACCCGGCCGCCACAAAGGGCCCGATCGTGTTGCCCAGCCCTACGCACGACCCCAGGATGCCCTGGTACTTGCCGCGCTGCTCCAGCGTCGTCACGTCCGACACGATCATCATAACCAGCGCCATGATGCCGCCGTTGGCCACGCCCGACAAGCCGCGGAAGGCATAGAGTTGTGTACCCGTCTTGGCGAAGCCACAGAGGAGGTCGCCGAGGGCGAGCAGACCGAGGCAGCCGAGTAATAAATACTTCCTGCCCAAAATGTCCGACAAGCGCCCGTATAGCACCTGAAAGGCCGTGTTGGCAATCAACGACGATGTGCCCGCCCACACAATCGTGGACGCGCTGTTGAGGTCGCGCCCAATCGTCGGCAGCACCACACCGATGCTCTGCTGGTCAATGTATGTGATGAGTAGGGCACACGCCAACGCCGGGAACACGACGAGCAGCCGACTTTTTGGTAGTAGGTTTGTTTGGTCGTGAATGGTCGGTTCTTTCTTCATCGCGGTGGTGGCGGAGGTGGAGGGAGTAGGTGGAGGGGTATCGTGTGTGGTCGTCTAAGTGGTCGGGGGACTCAATCGATGAGGAAGGAGACAATTTGTTGACATGCTGATGGTCAATGTAAAGTTGACGGTACAAAAGAAACATCACGATCAACATCTCTTTTGAATATCAAAACAAACCACCCCGACTGAAAATTCAAACACAACGTGACGCTTAGCATCCGAGAGTCGGACTTCATGGAGGAGAGGAGGAGCTCCTCTGTACGGAGTAGACCCTTGACTAGACACACAGGCCGGCCGGGCGGCAAACAGAGAATATACACAGGCGTAGGCTAGCAGATCTACCACTGTAGGCACCATTGCAGTGGAGATTCCACAAAGGACCCCTAAAGGGTGTGGATAAGAAGACGGCCGTCTTTCAGCCCGTTGTTCAGCTCACCTTTCAGCCCTTTACTCTTTCCCTGCAGTCTTCTGTCTACCCCATTGCTATTCATTCCTTATTCCCTTTTTGACCACTGCTCCCACCTGTCCTCCCCTCCCCCCCTACTATGGCCTCCCTCTCATTGGACAGCCACCCTCGGCACGCCGCCTACCGCGACGCCGGCTTCGGCGCCCGCCTCGGCTGGGGCCGCCGCCCGGCCCTGCTGCTCATCGACGTCTGCGCCGCCTACTGGAAGTCCGGGTCGCCGCTCGACCTGTCCCACAACCCGGAGGGGCGGGCCAGTGTGGATGCCATGGCGCGGCTGGTCACCACTGCTCGCGCTGTCGGCCTCCCCGTGGTCTGGGCCCAGGTCCGGTACAACCACCCATCCCTGCTCGACGGCGCCATCCAGGCCAAAAAGACAAAGACCATCCAGGCGTGGCAGGACGG
Source organism: Sporothrix inflata (assembly GCA_021396225.1). Taxonomy (NCBI): domain Eukaryota; kingdom Fungi; phylum Ascomycota; class Sordariomycetes; order Ophiostomatales; family Ophiostomataceae; genus Sporothrix; species Sporothrix inflata. Next base: position 128,571 of record WNYF01000069.1, on the reverse strand, counting down.
CGACACGCGCGGTCTCGACGCGCCGCCGCTGCAGCACACGGATCTTCTCACACCCGCCGCAGGCGACACGGTCGTCCTCAAACGCAACCCGTCGGCCTTTTTTGGCACGACGCTCGCGACCGAGCTGCATCTGCTGGGCGTCGACACGGTCGTCGTCTGCGGTGTGAGCACGAGCGGGTGTGTGCGTGCGACCGCCCTCGACGCCGCCTGCAGCGGATTCCGACCGATGGTAAGTCTCTCAGCCTCTACGATATTGTCAAAAACTACCACTAACTCGCTACCAGGTCGTCCGTGAGGCATGTGGCGACCGGTCACCGCTAATCCAGCAGCAGAACCTCTTTGACATGGACGCCAGCTTTGCGGATGTCGTCAGCGAGGCCGAGGCCGTGGGTGAGATGCATAAGGGGTGGGAGGAGTGAAAAGAGAGACTGGAGAAAGAAAGTTGAAATCGAGAGGTGGTGATTTGCTGGTTGTCGTCTCTCTTTCCCAATCGGGCAATCGGGTCGGACGGGAAATGCCGAATTAGCGGCCCCGGCACAAAAACGCAGACGCGCACATGGCAATGCCTATCGGTGCGCCCAGGACACCCCAGGAAAGAGAATTAGGCGCGCCCCACAAAAGCGGGACCGTAGATAAAGACAATAAAGAAGGAAAGCGCAGCAACGCCGGCCGGGACTGGCACTCTGTGATTTTGTGACCCTAGTCTCGTAGTCCGGGATGCTTGTTCCCATGGCCGCCGAGCCGTCACACTGATAAGCTCCTTTTCTCATTTTCTCATTTTCTCTCATTTTTACGTTGGCGCTTTCTTCCGTGTTGGCTCCCGTGCACTTGGGCCGGGCTTTTGTGCTTTTGTCATCTTAAATCCATTATCTCTGAAGACGCTGAAAGTAAAGGGCCGGACACGCCAAGGCAACAATGCCAGCGACGATAGAGTGAAGGAAAAGAAGAGCCAGGCTGTGGCAGCCAGTGTGTCAACATATCTGTGCCAGAATAGTGACCCACTTTGAAATGCCCTTCTGCCAAAGAGCCAGACGAAGCGCCGCTAGAGATAATGATTCTGAGCCAGAACCAGACCTGGATCTCGTTCACACTCTTGTTTGTCTCTATTGTCTTGTCCTTGTCCAGCTCTGTCTGTGTTTGGTTAATCTGCAGCCCCCAGTTCGAACGCGCACACGTCCCCCGGACGAGATCTATAAGCATGCGACCCCTTGTTCGTTTTTGACAAGAGAGAAGAGAAAATAAAAAAGTCGAGAGAGACAAGAGAGAGACAAATCAAAGTCAACAAAGTCGACAAAGCAACAGGTTGATACTTTCATCTTTAATCATCTTTACCTCTTCACCCCCTTCACTTACACCTTACTCTTCTCACTTATATCATTTAATTCATTTACTCTCTCCACACCCACCCACCATGACTTCTGTCGACCCTGAAAAGGGCATGCTGCCCAGCAGCGGCGACGCCATCTCGCCGGCGGCCGGGTCGGACATCGAAGTCGGCTCGTCGCAAGAGTACAAGGGCGTGAGCAGCCCTGACGACGTGCACGACGACTTCCACGTGCCCATGGTCGGCCAGTCGTTTTGGCAGAAGCTGTCGAGCGCCGGGTTCGAGATGCGCGGCGTTGAGCCAGTGCCCGTCGAGAAGCGCACCGACACGCGCTACCTCAACGTCTTTACCATCTTTGGCACGTCCATGACGAGTCTGCTGCCCGTGGGCATCGGCGCGGCCACGACGATTGGGTACGGCCTGTCGCTGCGCGACGCCGCGCTCATGACGGTGTTCCTCCAGTTCTTCTTTGGTCTGCCGGCCGCCTACATCATCACCCTGGGCCCGCTGACAGGCATGCGCCAGATGATCCAGTCGCGGTACTGCTTTGGCAAGTACATTAACATTCTGACAACGATCGTGGTGACGCTGACGGTCGGCGGGTTTGCCGTGACGGGGTCCGTCAACGGCGCCGAGTGCCTGGCCGTCGTGCGCGCCGACACACTGTCGGTCGACGGCGCCATTGCCATTATCATGGTGAGCGCCATGGTGCTGAGCTGCATGGGGTACCGCGTGCTGCATGCCTTTACACGGTGGGCCTGGATCCCGACGCTGTTTGCGCTGCTCGTGCTCGTGGGCGCCGCGGGCGACCAGCTGTGGCAGCAGACGCCGCAGGCCGTCACCACGCACTCGTCGCAGGGCTACTTGGGCATCGTCGCGCTGCTCGCCGGCAACATGGTCACCTGGGCCAACGTGGCGAGCGACTACGCCTGCTACATGCCGCCCGAGGCGCCCCGCTGGCGCTTGGCGCTGTACTGCCTCTTTGGCGTGGCGGGTCCCTTTTCGCTGCTCATGGTGCTCGGCGCGGCCATTGGCGGCGCCATGCCGCAGATCCCCGCGTGGGCGGCCGCGTACGAGAGCGGCGGCACGGGCGGCGTGCTGGGCGTGATCCTGATCACGCGCCTGGGCGATTTCGGTCGGTTTATCCTGGTGCTGCTCGGCATGTCGGTGCTGGCGACGTGCGCGCGGGACATTTACACGGTGTCGTTCAACGTCATGTGCATCCTGCCGTGGCTGCGCCGCGTGCCGCGCGTGGTGCTGGCCGTCGTGGCTACGGGCGCCATTATTGGCGTCGCGCACAAGGCGGCCGAGGACCTGATCAGCGCCATTGTGACGTTCTTGTCCATGATCGGCTACTACGCCGGCGCGTCCATTACGTGCTTTTTGATCGAGTTCCTCTACTTCCGCAAGGCCGACCCGGTGTCGTTCGACCCGGCCATCTGGGACGACGGCCGCAAGCTGCCCTCGGGTCTCAGCGCGTTGGTGGGTGTGCTGGTGCCGTGGGCGCTGATTGCGCCGTCGATGAGCCAGGACTGGTACACGGGCCCGATTGCCGCCAAGGTCGGCGACCTGGGCTTTGAGTTTGCCGTCATCATCGCCGCGCTGGTCTACCCGCCCGTGCGCATGCTGGAGATTAAGATCCGGGGTCGGTTGTAGTCTTGTGTCTGGGTGGTTGATGGTGACAAGTCGCCCTTTCTTTTCCATCGTGACTTCCTTGCCTTTAGACACGCTTGTCTCACTCGTCTTGTAATTCCATAACCTTTTTCGTTTCGATTCAATTCATTTCGATGCCGTTCATTCGCTGTTGATTTCGCCGTGTTCGTGTTCATGATCGTGTCCCGAGGTTGGCGTAGACTCAAACAACGCCTTGGATTCGTGCCGCTCACGTTGCCGTCGTGCGTGCATCTCTTTGAGCCACATCGCCCGGTACGTCTCAAAGTCGTCACCGCAGAAGGACCGCGTCGCTCGCTGCCGCGCCCGTTCCAACCATTCCCATATGGGCCCATCGTCCTGATGGTACGCGTCCTCGTCCAGCACCCGCGGGTCCCAGCCGTACTCGACGTACACGCCCGCCACATCCCGCTGTGCGTCGTAGTCCCGCACCATCTCGTCCCACTCCCACCGCTGCACCGCCGGCAGCATGTGCCACGGGTGTGCCAACTCCGGATTGGCCGGCCACTCGGGCGGCGGCAGAATATGGCTCTCCAGCACCACGTTTCGGAGCGTCAACAGATCCCGGATCCAGACGTAGAGAGGGTTTTCCGGGTTCGTCATGGCGTACGCGGGCACCGCGCCAAAGTTGTCGTGCTCCACCCGGAAGTGGTACCACGACGTGATGGTCTCCTTCTCCAGGTCATACACCAGCTCCGTGCCGTAGACGTGGCCCTGGGTGAGCACGAGCACGTCGCGGCCGTCCCACAGGTCGGTGCGTTCCTGGTACGTCGGGTCACGCGCATAGTCCCAGCCGTCCATGCCTTCGCCGAGGGGATCGTCCACTTCGGTGAGGCTGTTGAGGTGAAGGTCGGCCTTCTCATCCTGCTTCCCCTCTAAAACTGCCGCCACGCTGTCCCGCAGGTACGAGATGGCCTCCGTCTCCATGAAAATGTACGTGTAGTCCTCTGTGACGTACGGGATGCGGTACGCCAGGTCCACAGCCGCATCGCTGAACCCGTGCAGCCGCGCCGCCGCCGCGTTGATGCTGTGTGGGGGGTGTCTCCCTTCGTGTTCGCCTTCTGACGACGGCCGCAGGAGCTTGCCTGCCGGCACGTGCCGGAGATCAACGAGCAGGCTGTACAACGTCGTCAGAGCCAAGACGAGCGGCAGGTGCGCATGCGGGGCTACCATGCTGAGTGGGCGCACGAAAGGTGGCGGTGCCAATGTCTCAGATCGGATCGTGTTGTTTTGTCTCGTTCGTTTGGAGGAGATGAAAGTGTGGGATGCCCCCAATGAGGTGCCCCCAATTGTGCCCCAAATGACGTACAGAACACCCCCAATTGACCCCCCAGGGCCCCCCAACTTACTGCACGCCAGGCGGCAGGAGCCGCTGAGGCTGCAGCACCTGCAGCACCCGCAAGCCCCGCCCCTGTCCAAGGCGTTCAGGCTATGACCGTTTGCCTCACCGAAGCAATCCCTCTTACATGTCTTCAGCCCTACGAGCGTTGTGTCGACTGAAACCCCCCTTTTTGCATGTGACACTTGCATACGATTGCATTTCAGCTGTCGTCTTATATTAAAGATCTGAGATCGAAGAGGCCTAACTTTCTGTTAGTATTGCAAGACCACCCAATTGGCCTGCTACACGATCGATCAGTCTGTGTCACGGTCACTATGACGGCACATCATTCATTCGAGCAAGAAAGGGCTGAAGATACCCGTGTATTCTTCAGTTGTATGTAAAGTGACACTGGTGTTGCCATCCACGAAGAAGCGGAAAGGAAAGTATGCCTGGTCAAAGACCGCCTGTCCTCCGTCTTCGTGCTGGTCTTACTGTCATCACCAGGCCGTCTGCCGTCTGCCGTCTAAATACCATGCTGCCTCGCCCACTGTCTTTTTTTGGTATTTCTCACCATGCGGGCCGGTCTGCTCGACTGCCCTTGAAAACAATGAATCAAACGCCGATCGAATGTCTGTGTATAACCAATTCCCCAACAGTTATGGGTTTCTGAAAGTAATCGTGTCGCGAGAAAAAGAAGAAGAAAATGAAGGCAAAATCGCAAAAGAGCCACCCTGAATGTTCGATCTCGTTGCGGCGCGCAACGGACGAGATCTTTTGTCCCAATGTAAATTAAAAAAAAAAAAACAGCAAAAAAGCACAAAAAGAAATAAGAGAACAAAAATCAAAGACGAGAAAATCGAAAAGGGAAATAGATGCAAACGCAGCCAAGCACTCAAAGCAAAACGACGTCAAGCATATAAACCATAAACAGATATCATCAAAGGAAAAGCCCCCCCGACGTCTGCACAGGCTACGCCCAATCACAGCTCGCGCCCTCCAGCTTCAGTCGTACTGGAAGAGGACGGAGATGGATTCACCGTGGTGAACGCGACGGATGGCTTCCGCAAAGACGGGCGAAATATCGAGCACCTCGAGCTTGTTGCACAGCGTCCGGTGTTCGGACTGAGGCACCGAGTTGGTCACAATGATCTTGTCGAGGGCCGAGGCGTTGATGCGCGGGATGGCGTCGCCGCTGAGGACGCCGTGCGTCAGGAGTGCGTAGCAGAACGTCGCGCCCTCCTTCTTCAGCAGCTTTGCGGCCCGCGTGATCGTGTTCGCCGTGTCGGCAAGATCGTCGACGAGGATGCACACACGGCCGGCGACGTTGCCCACAAGCATCATCGTGGCGTTCTGGCGGTCGGTGATCTTGGTAGGCCGGCGCTCCTGCAAAAGGTGCGGTTAGTTTCGGGTCAAATGGGCCTCGCGTGTCAGCCAACGATCGCCCAGTCGCTTACCTTGTGAATCAGAGCAAAGTCCATGCCAAGGCTGTCCGCAATGGCCGTCGCGCGCTTTGCGCCACCAGCATCGGGACTGACAATGACGGCGTCCTTGTAGTCCGGAATGCTCTGCTGAATGTACCGCTGCAGCAGCGGCTTGCCGTACAGGTTGTCGACGGGGACGTCGAAAAAGCCCTGGTACTGCGGGTCGTGGAGGTCCATGGTGATGACGTGGTCGGCGCCAGCGCACGTCAGCAGGTCGGCAATGAGGATGCCGGCCTGGGCCACCCACTGCTTGTAGCCCGGCTTGGCCTGGAAGCTGTTAATAAGTGTGTGATTGGCGTAGTCGTGAGTCGTAAAGGGCGCCGCTTGTGATGAGATGGACTCGTTGTTTTTGCCGTGGGTGGGCGTAAACGGCCCGCCAGCCGATGTGGGGGCGGCAGCGGCGGGCCCTCCGTTAGAGGAGGACGCCGTGCCCGGCCGGAAGTATTCAGGGTTGCCGTTTGCAGAGCCGTTAGCCCGCGCGGCCGATCCATTAGAAATGGCCGTTTTGCTGAGGGCCTTGGACAGGTCCACGGAGGTCGTGAAGGCGGCAGACTTGGGGCGGTCGAGGCCCGGGGTGGCCGGCACGCTCTCGAAGGTGTAGTCGTCCTTCTTGGTCGGCGTGCCCGATATTGAGGCCGGGGCCTTGGAGAGCGGGGCGCCGGTCTTGTTGTATGGGAGGTCGGGCTGGCGCGAGTAGGGGAAGAGTGGCATGACAGCCGTGACCCGTCTGGCGGAGCCGGTCTTGCAGGCCGAGATCATGATGCACAGGTCGACAAAGTTGTCGTTGACCGAGCCGCTGCCGGTCTGGATGATGTACACATCCTTGCCGCGGACAGAGTCCTTGATCTCGCAGCGGCTCTCACCGACCTCGAACTTGGAGAGAATACGATTGCAAGCTGGGATGCCCAGGATGTTGCACACATTATCAACTAACTGGGGGTGGGAGTTGCCACCGAGAATGACGATGTTCTTGACCATTTTCGAAAAACGGTGGGGGAAGAGAGGAGATTGTCGAATAAGAAACCGGGTAAAGGGTGCGAGGCAAGAGAGAGCCTGTCGGTTCGTGGGAACGCGGGATGGGCGAGTCGAACGTGGATGGATCGAAGGCGGACGGAAGAGAGGAGAAGATGCACACAAACCCAGAGCGGGCTGCGACGAAGCGAAGATGGCGGGCAATCGAAAGAAAGGGTCGGTCTAGGCGCTGCGCACGATCAGAATCGCCGCAGGGGAAAGAGTGCGTGCGCGCAAGAGGTGCACGAAGCTCGATGCGAAGGAAACGCGCTGTGGGAAATTTTATTCGGCAGGCAGATGCTTGGTTGGCTGCAGCGGTCGGGACCCTCCGATATCGTCAAACAGGGCAGAAAAAAAAATCGTAACCGGTTAAGAAGGCGGTCAAAGCCGAGAATATGCGAACTTGCCCGGGGTGAAACGAGCACTGAGAGACAAAGGCGAGCCCTGCAAGAGGTAAAAAGAGAAGGGGTTGTCTCTCCGATGTGTCGCAAAAAGAAGTCGGAGAGCAATCCGAAAGGGAAGAGAGAAGGAGAGAGGAACACAGAGGACCAGAGAGGACCAAAGAGACGGGCGACGGTGGTTGAGCGTAGCCGTGAAGGGGGACTAAGGAAGAAGCCGGATGACGAATGAGGAGCGGAATAAATGAGTTCGTTCAGTGGGCGCTGGTGGGAGGCGAGGAGGAGCGGAAAAGAAAAAAAGAGAGAGAAAAAAAAAGAGAAAGAAGCCCCACTATGGCGGGCAACGTATGTAAGGCCCAGCACCGGAAACAAGCTAAAATACAGCGTCTGTTAGCGAAAAGATGTGACAATGGGTGGGAGAAATCCTGTGAAGAAGAGACGAAAACTGTACGCGATGCTCAATAGAAGGACTGAATGGTGAGAAGATGGGTAGAATGGTCAAGTTCTTTTCGTCCAAACAGCGTGCTTGGAAGACGAGCAGTCTGACGTATTCCAGAAAAGACGGGGAAGAAAAAAAGTTCACCAGCAAAAACTGGGGATCGTCACAAGCCAAGAAAGGTAGAAAAGCACTCCGTCGAGAAAATAAAATAAAATAAAAGAATTCAGAAAATGCAGAGGCTCCACGGGAACAGCCACTTACCGTACAGGGGAAGACGAGTCGTGTTAGAGACGAGACATGGTGGAAGAGGCGGCGGTTGGGAAGCAGGTCATTTGGATGAAGAAAAAAAAAGAAGTTGGCGGTAGCTGGAGAGCTGGAGAGCTGGAGACGGGGCCAGACAAGGATCCCAAACTGGAGATTCCAGGCCAAAGGGTTCGTGAAAAAGCCAGCGGTACTAGCGACTAACGCGTGTAAATAAGGTGAAATAGCGTGCCCGGCATTGGTGGTCAGCGGGTTGCGACAAAGCCTGGGACAAAGAGGTGGATGGTGGCTGGTTTGGGTGCTGTTGGAGAATGGTAAAAAGAGGGGAGAGAAGAGGAAAAGGAGACAGACGGGAGAAGATGGAGGGAGAAGATGAGATATATTGCAGAGTCGACGTTAGAAACTGTTGAGGGAAAGAGCAATGAGATATGAGGTAAATAAAGAAGAGAGACAGGAAGAGAAAGAGCGAGGGAAACAAGCCGAGACGGTCTGTGTGAGGCAAGGCAGGCGCGAGGGAACCAAGCAACGCAACGCAACAACGCAACGCCGCAACACCTTCCTGCAATCGAGCTACATCCCGAAAAGAGGAAGGAGCAAAGGCGGTGACAAGCAGAAATGGGACGAGGGAAGGAGCCAAGGAGCTCAGCTGCATCGTAATACAAGAAGCCAAACACCACCTAGGCCATCGTTCTTCCCTTTGCCTTCCTCTTTACACTTTACGCCTTGGATTTATATAAGAAACCGCACCTACCAGACATTTGGCCCGGAGAGATGCAGCCGTCCTCCCGCAGGCTGCAAACAGCGCTTGGTTGCAGAAAATGCAGAAACAAAAACTTAAACTAAATAAAAGGAACAACCCGGATTTTCATGTCGCTTTCCCCAAGAACCTCTTTTTGAAAGCCGCGATTGGCGGTGGGCCTTTTCGACAAAGGCCCCTGTTCTTTTTGTGCCGTTGGTTGCGCCTGCCTTTGAGAAAAAGAGAGAAAAAGCTATGGCGGGGCAAAGTGGGGCGACTTGCAGTTGCCTGAGTGGTCCAGCGTGGCTGCCGTTTTCTTTGCTTCGGGCTCTTGCCATGTGAAAATTTTCGAGAAATGTAACAGAGAGGACAGGGACAGTGGAAAGTACAGTGTGTTTTCAAAACGCTACCAAAAAATCGCTATGTAAATTGATTCGGCGCCCACCCAAGTTTTGCACCAAGAATCGACGACAAGAAACGACGACGCGAACAAGAGGACGACGACAACCACAATCTCCAAAACCTCGACCCTACCACACCACACAACCGCAACGATGAAGATCCTCGAGGCCCAGAACGCGCTCCTCAGCAACTTTGAGGTCTACCAGTTCCTCGCCGAGCGCCAAGAGCGCCTGGGCAAGCAGAAGCAGAACCGGCGCCGCGGGCCCGGCAATCTCGAGACGTTGATCCATGAGGTGGGTGAATGACGGCTATGGAATCCAACGTGAGGGGACAACCAGGCTAACAGGACAGCTCTTGCAGTACCTCCGAGCGCCGCCGGGCCCGCTGAGCCAGCAGCCGGTGACATACAGCGCGGACGCCGTCACCAAGCTCGTGGGACGGCTGCGCGGCTACGACCTGGCCAAGGGCGAGCTGCTGATGATTTTGAACATGCGGCCGCAGACGCCGGCGCAGCTGCACGCGTGCATCGAGGAGGTGGAGGGCCGGCTGACGGAAGAGCAGCAGTCGGAGATTCTGGATATTGTGGCCGAGGTGCTGGGGCAGTTCCCGACGGCCGAGGGCGAGGGCGAGGGCGAGGGCGAGGCAGAAGAGATGGAGGAGGATGCGCAGTGAGGATGACGGCACTGGTGGTCATAAAACGAAGGCATCGCAGCCACCCCTCACCCTACATGATGGAACACCCCCCCTCGCTCTGGCCGCCGTCCGGCGAGGCCGTCTTCACGGCCCGCCGGCAAATGTCGTCGACGACCTGGGGCATCAGCTCGCCCGTGACGGCGGAGCACTCGAGGTACATGTCGGCGCGCAGCTGCTGGCTCAGGTTGTACGCCTCGTGCGGGTACAGCGTGCCGTTGGGGTCGTCCTCGCGGCGCAGGTCGCGCTTGAGGCCGAGCACGAGGATGGGTAGGCGGTCGCGGTGCGGAAACACGGTGCGCACCTCGCCGATCCAGCGCGTCTGCAGGCTGGTCAAGCTGGGCCGGTGGCCAATGTCATAGCAGAGGACAACAAGGTCGGGCTGCAGGCAGCGCCAGTTCTCGGGGCTTTCGGTGTCGGAGAACTCGAGACGGAACGCAGCGATGCGCGAGCGGATCTCGAGGACAAACGGCTGGTCCGAGTCCCGGAGGAGCGGCGGCGGTGCTGTTCCCTGGGCGGCCGCATTGCTCAGGCCGTCCTTGTTCCGAAGCAACGCGAGGCGTCTGTCGGAGGCACATCGGTCAGAGAGGCACATAAACGGCCAACATGGTTAGATCGATACATACGATAGAAAGGTCGACTTGCCGACGTCGTTGTCGCCGAGCAGCAGAATCGAGACCGGCTGGAGGTCGTCCATGGCAGTCAGCACAATGGCAGTGTATCGTGCGAGAATCGAATGTGTCTGATTGTGAAAATCATGTCCTCGTCTCGTTTTTATGTCATTTTATTCGAAGATGTGGTGTGTAAAAGCCATTATGTAAAGGCCGTTAATGACGCAGGCGTTGTTAGTAGGTGAGGTTAAAACATGTGAGGGCGAGAAATGGCCGTAGTTTTGTAGCATCCTTGTCGCTGCTTCTTAGGGGTCCTGGTGGGGGTTGCACTCGCTGGAGCAAGGCGCTGCGGCGCTAGCGCAGTCTGCCGTGGCGGCGTGGGATGTGGTGCGGCGGCAGGCCAACAGCGCCTAGCGCTCTGTACCGTGTCAGGCTGTCAAAGCCGTACTAAATTTTCTCATCGACGACTTTTTATTCGATGATATTGTCATATGAAAACCACTAAACTTGAACAACAGACACACCACGACACGAACCGGCACACCGTATTTGTATATATACGAATAATCTACAAATTAACCGTATTTTATTCAGTATTTTATTCACCATCTACATACGCGATTACCTTACTCTCTGCCAGCACTGCCAGCATCGCATGAAGACGCCTCGACAGCCTCATCTTGGCATCACCACATCTCCCCTCTTCTCTGCAGCACGGCAGCCTTGCCAGCGACTGTGTGCTCCTCGCCGTTTTCTGTGCCTGGCAGCGGCGCCGATCGGCGTGAGTCGGCCACTCTCACAGCCTCTTCCCCGGCCGAGCACAACATCCGGCAAACTTTGGGTCAGATCCATCGCCACCTCCATCGTCCGCAAAAAGAAAAAGGCCGACGACGACATGCCCGACTTTACGCGGTGGACCAAGGAGGCGCTGGTGCAGCGGATCCAGGAGCTGGAGGAGCAGATGGCCTTGGCCAAGCAGAATGGACAGCTGCCCGACGCGCCACCACAACCACCAGCAGCAGCAACACAGGGGAACAGCGCACCCACGCCCCAAAAGCCAAAGAAGGGCATCGACCCCAGCCGGTACGGCACGCGCTTCATTGCGCTGCGCATTGCGTACCTGGGCAAGCGCTACGGCGGCTTCGAGTACCAGCCGACGGGTGCGCTGCCGAGCGTCGAGGAGGAGCTGTGGAAGGCGCTGGTCAAGGCGTGCCTGATCTTCCCGGGACCCGGTGCAGCGGCGCACGAAGTGGACTATAGCATTTGCGAGTACTCCAAGTGCGGCCGCACGGACCGGGGCGTCAGTGCGTTTGGGCAAGTCGTGGCCCTGCGCGTGCGCAGCAACCGGAAGCGGAAGGCCAAAGCCGTGGAGGCGGAACAGGGCGAGGGCGAGGGTGAGGAAAGCGTCGAGACCGAGACCGAGACCGAAGGCAGCCTTCCCCTCCCCCACGAGGAGCTCCAGTACGGCAAGGTGCTCAACCGGATCCTGCCCCCGGACATCCGCGTGCTGGCCTGGTGCCCCAACCCGCCGCCCGACTTCTCGGCGCGCTTCTCGTGCCGCGAGCGGCAGTACCGCTACTTTTTCACGCAGCCGGCGTACTTTGGCGCCCCGGAATCGTTGTCGACGGCGGACGGCGGTCCCTCGGACGGCTGGCTCGACATTGACGCCATGCGCACGGCCGCCAAGCACTTTGTCGGCTTGCACGACTTCCGCAACTTTTGCAAGATCGACCCCAACAAGCAGATTGCCAACTTTGCGCGCCGCATCTTTGACGCCGACATTGTCGAGGTGCCCGGTCTGCACTCGTCGCTCGACTACTACGGGGGGACCGCAGGACCGAAAGTGTACTCCTTTGACGTGCGCGGCTCGGCGTTTCTGTGGCACCAGATCCGCCACATGGTCGCCATTCTGTTTCTGGTCGGCCAGGGCCGCGAGTCGCCCGATGTCGTGCCGCAGCTGCTCGACGCCGTCGCCAACCCGGGGCGCCCCGCCTACGCCATGGCCGAAGAGGGCCCCCTCGTGCTGTGGGACTGCATCTTCCCGCCCGTGTACCCCCCCGACGCGCCCGAGGCCGCCGTCGACCACCCGGACGCTGGCAACTGGTCCGACAGCCTGGACTGGTTTACGGTGGCCGAGGAGGCGCCCGACAGCCGCATGTTGTTGGACGGGTTGTGGCGCGGGTGGCACGACGCCAAAATGGACGAAATCTTGGCGAACCAGCTGCTCAACCAGGTGACGCGGGCGCCGGTGCCCGGGCAGACCCGGCCGCACACGCCGCCGGCCAAGAAGAGCCACGTCTACGAGGGCGGGGGCGGCCCGCGGCTGGGCGGCGTCTACATCCCCCTACTGCAACGGGCACGGATCGCCTCACCCGAAGAGCAAAACGACAAGTTTGCGCGGCAAAAGGGCTTTGCCAGCTCGGCGGCCATGCGCGAGGTGGGCAACTGGCGGGCGGCCATCCGGGCCATGAAGGAGGCAGAGGAGGCGGGCGAGGCTCCCACGGCACCACCAGCAGAAGCACCTTCACTAGCCGAGCATGCATGATGGGCTGATGGGCTGTACGTCGTAATATAGAAGACAAAATTATACATACACAAAGCATAAGACGCTCAAAAAAGCCATCTTAATTAAAAACGGCTTGGTATCATTGAATATTACATGTCATGCACTTGTCCTGCGTCTTCCATTACTGCGCCGGTTAGCCCCTCGCGTCCGGCTCGTACAGACACGCCCGCGCCTCACGCCAGACCGTCCGCACAATGTCCAGGCCCGGCAGCAGCCGCGGGAACACCACGACAATGTGGTCCTCGTCTTCTTCGCTGCTGCTTCCGCCGCCACCAGGGCCGTCACTGCCGTCGGAATCGTCCGAGTCGTAGCCCTCGCCGTCGTGCCCGTCTCGGCCGTTGCCGTCTCTCGGCTCGCCGTCCCGCTTTTCATGGTCGTAGTCACCCCCCTCCTCTTCCTCCTCGCTCTCCTCCAGCAGCCGCGCGTTCTTGACCCGCACGCCGAGCCCCTCGCCGCCGATCGGGCCCGCACCCCGTCCTGCCACCACCGCCACCAGGTAGTACCGCACCTCGAACCCGTGGAACGCCTCGTTGACCAGCAGGTCCTGCAGCTTTTCCGTCGGGATGAACCGCGTCGCCGCCGGTGTCGGCTCGCCGTAGTAGCCGTCGGCCGCGGTTGCGCCGCCGCCGCCTCCACTTCGTTCACCCGTGGATATACTAAAAAAACGCGCCACCAGCGTCCACGGCGTCGTCAGCGTCCACCACACCACCGACAGCCCCGACACCAGCTCGCCCAGGTACGTCGCGCCCGTCGACCGCGTCTGGATGCCGAGCCCGCGCAGCACCAGCAGCGACTCGGACGTGTGCACGCGCGCGACGCTGGCCCAGAGGGCGGCCGCGCACAACGGGAGCACGAGCCAGGGGGGCGCGGCGGCGGCGGCGCGCAGGGCGTCAAGACCGTGCGCCGACACAAAGAGATGCCACACCAGGTTTTGCCAGGTCATGTTGTCGGCCCCGAGGCGGCCTCGCCTCAGGAGTCGGACGGTGTCTTGGTTGGTCCATGCCCACAGAGCGACGCCCGCCGACGCCGCCAGCAGCATGCGCACGGCGACCACGGCGGCGGCCAGCGCCCAGCCCGTCCAGCCGGTGCGGCGCGGCTGTGTAGTCACGACGAACTCGACCGTCGTCGGTGACGGCCGGCGCACCTCAAGGTGCGGCGGGCCGAGCATGTCAGTGCAGTGCGAAGTGCGACGTTTTGTTTGAGGTGTTCGAACAGGAAGGAAGTTGTGTGTCGCTGGCTCGTGATCGTGGTCGTGGTCGTGATCGTGATCGCTCGACTCGATTGTGTTGACGCAATGCAAAAGGAGAGACTGAGAAAGACGAAAGAAATTAAATAAAAAAAAGGGCCGTTCCGTGTCACCGCGTCATTTTTCCTCAAAGAAATTGCTTGAGATTCGGGCTCTCGTGTCCCTCGGTCGGGCGTTCTAGGAAAACAGTCGCCGTGCTTGCGACGATGCACGAGGTCCGCCGCGCGTTTTTGATTTCGTGGATCGGCACAGACAGCTGTCAAATGGTGCGGTGCTGGTGCTGGTGCTACGGAGTACTCCATTACCCTTCACATTTCTGCCGCGTCTGACCGCTTTCGTTGGAGAAACGTGGGGTGGGGTGCAGTGGGCTATATAAGTTGGTGTAAGCCCGCAAATGGCAACTGGCTGTTATGGTCGAAGTGGAAGGCGGCCCTTGCTATTCTTATTTCCTGCTGTTCCATGTCCGAGGCGAATTTATTCGCTTCGACCCAGTGCGTCGCCCAGTGCGAACGTCGCGGTGGCCGCCCACTCGTATGGGAAACCTACGATGCTGGAACCCCCTTGCGGCCCTAAGCAATTGGAGATGATACTTCAGGGAGGACTCACTCTGCAGAGGCATCTTCACCGTCGCGTGGCGGACTGGATTACGATCGTACTGGGTTGGGGCAGCATTTGAGATGAAGAAGCCAACTTCTATTTTTGCTCTTTTGCAGTCCCGCACTGTGCTGCACCACCACCAAACGCAACCGCCAGAGTTCGAGTCGCGACAATGTCGACATTTGATTTCTTTTTTTTCGGCAGTCCCTTTTTTTTCCTTTTTCACTAGTGATCATTTGTAAATCCAAAAATGTAAATTTCATCAAAATGGCGATCGACTTTAAATAAATGCCCCGAATGGTCCAAAGAGAAGAAGACTGAAAGCGCCGCGAGGCAGCCACATGTAAAAGAGGAAAAGAGAGGAAAAGAGAACCGAATAAAAAGAAAACAAAAACATCACCATCGATCCAATCTTTTTTTCCGCTGCCTCCATCGGTTTCATCCCGCAGGCTCCATTTGGCTGCGTCCTTTCCTTCTCGTGATAAAAACAAAGACGTCCACTTCTGTGCTTGACAATTAAGAAGAGCGAGCGCATCATATATGAGGAACAACGCGCACAACGGCAAATCGAAAACGGAAAGCAACAATTTATATAAAGAAAAACGCCAAGCGTAAAAGAGATTTCATAATAGCGAGACGTAAAAAGAGCAACATGCTGAAGATAGAAGAGAAAAAATAACCAAAAAGGCCGATATATAAATGGGACACTCTGACGGCGACCTGCAATAGACCGCCGGTGTAATTCCCTTCCAGAGTGATGCAGAAGAGAAGAAAGAAAAACGCCAAATCGCCATGCACGAGAGAATTGAAAGTTGAAAAGGCTGGGTATAAGGAAAGTAAAGAAATAGAAGATCATGGAGAAGAGATCACCTCGCTCTGGCGGACGACAGGGAGGAGAGCAGCTAGATCATCTCGCTCTGGTGGAGACCGGTGCGCATCTGGTTCTGGTACTCAATCTGCTGCAGCTGGAGCTGCTGCTGGGCGAGCTGTTGCTGCGTCAATTGCTGCTGCGGCTGGAACTGCATCTGCTGCTGGGCGAGTTGTTGCTGTGTCAATTGCTGCTGCGGCTGGAACTGCATCTGCTGCTGGTGCTGCTGCGGCGGGCTGTTGCGTGAGGCAAAGCTGCTCAGCGGCGGCACACTCTCGTACGGCGCGTAACCCATGTTTTGGGATTGGGCCTGCGGGATCTGGATGCTCTCGTAGGGTACCATTGTGATCTCGGGCGACTTGGTGCGGGACGCTGCGTTGGGACCACGGCTCGCGGAGCGCATGCGCTCGGTGGCCCGCGAGATGCGGCCGGCAATGCTGTTGTCGGTGCTGCTGCGGCCGCGCTGGTGGCCGTTGCGTGACTGCGACAGGTTCTCCGGGGCGATGGGCGGCGCAGGCGGCGGAGGAGGAGGCGGCGGGTAGTGGGCGTACTGCGGGGCACCACCGCTGTTGTTGTTGTTCCCACTGCCAGTGTTCTGTGGCGAGATCGTGACAACCGGCTGGACCTCACCGTCATCCATCACCACTTCAATGGTGCCCGTGGTGCGGCCACCGTAGACAACAGGCTTGTTCATGCTCGAGCCAAAGGGAAGCGGAGCAGGAGGCGGCGGGGGCGGGATGGCCAGGTGAGCAAGCTCCTTCAGCATGGGCGGCGCCGGCAGAGGCGGCGGCGGGGGCGGGATCATATTATCCAGAGACGGGCGACGGTAGATTGTGGGCGACAGGGTGCCAGCGAGGTTATTATCGTCGTTGCTCGACTCAGGGATCGTAGGGTTCTTCTCCCGGCTGGCCTTGCGCGAGGCCGAAAAGTCCTGCGACATGGACCCCTTGTGGTAGACCAGCTCCTGGGGCGGAGCCGACATGGAGCGAGGAATGGCTGCACGGCTGAGCGACGGCGGCTGGTACACAGTCGACGGCAGGAGGGTCAGCGTATCCTCCGACTTGGTCGGGACCGACGTCTTGGGGGCAGGCGGAACGTCCGACCGCAGGCTGTACGTGTTGGCACTGAGGATGAGAGGCGCGGGAGCGGGCTCGCTGTGTTTCTTGGGCGACGGCTTGGTCTCCGGTGACGAGCGGCCAATTGAGCCAGACGACATCCGCTGGTGGCCGTAGACAGCTGGGATGGGCGGAACGCTCGGCGGCGTGGACGATCCAGCGCCGGCACCCGGCTCCAGAACCAGGCGCATGGCCTTGGGGGTCGCAGGCAGGCCGATGGATTGATGACCACGGGGCGCAAACATGCTGCGTGTCCGGGTGGACGTCGAAGAGTGCGACATGGAGCCGGGTTCGGTCGACTGGCTGCGCATGGGAAGGTCGGAGGAGCGCGAGTAGACGTCCGAGCTCAGCTCAGGCACTTCCGAAATCTGACTAAAGGTCTGGTTCAGACCCGGCGACAGGTAGTCCGGATGCATGATGGGCGGTGCGAGCGGGTGACGGACAAGCGACTTGCGGCGCTCCTCCAGCTCCCGGGCGGCGGCAGCCTTACGCTGTGCACGCTCGTCCTTGCTCAGCTGGCGCAGGTCACCACGGTTGGTCATGGCCGACTGCGTCCGACGTCTGCCGAGCTCTTCACCGAGAGACTGCTGCGAGGGCGGGTAGCGTTCGAAACCGCCAGCGGCCACGGCCATGGCCGACGGTGCCGGGGGCGGGCCCGCAAGAGTACGGTCCTTGCGCGTAGAAGCCGGAGGTGCAGCTGTCGAGGACACATCAGGTGTCGGGCGGCGCCGGCTACGGGACCGCTCGCGCGCGCGAACAGAGTCGCCAGGTGAGGCATCACGCCGGCCCTGGCTGGAGCTGCGCCCACGGTGGGAGGCGCGGTCACGGTTGCGGAACTTCTCCTGGGCATCGAGCGCTCTGCGGTAGTCCTCCTCTTCGTCGTCCGAGGCCTGGTACTGGGCCGCATTGTTCGAGAACGGTAGGGGCGACGAGGGCGAGCGAATGGCAGAGGCTGTGCGGCTCGAGTTCCGGCCACGAGGAATGTCCAAGGTCAACGGCTGCCGGTCAGGGCTCCGGTTGCGGGTAGAACGGCCACGGCTAGAAGCACGGCTGTTCGGGCGCGACTTGGACGAGGGCCGCAGAGGCAACTGCATGGACACTGGTGGCGGTGCCGCCGACGACGTCGAGACGGCCTTCTTCACCGTCAGCGAGCCCATCTCGTTGTCAACGGGGGGCTCATCGCGGGCAAACAGTCTCGGAGTGCTCGCGAGGCTGATGAGGTCCTCGGGCGACATGGGCACAGGGGAGCGTGGCGAACGCTTGCCGCCGGCCTTGGACCCGGCACGGCTGCGCGTCTGCACCCACTCGCGGACGTCCGTGTTCGAGGACGGCTCGCGCGAGTGGCTTGTCAAGGTGGAGACCGAAGAAGCCGACGGCGTGGTGACGGACGGGCGCCGTTGGCGGCCAATATCGCGCGACTTGTGGTGGCGGTCCTTGCTGCTGGCACGCGCCGCCTTGGTGTTGACAACCTCGAGGCTGTTGATGTACTCGTCCAGTGTCTTGCTGGTGTTGGGCGCATCGCCCGTGCGGAAGCGGTTGCTGCGCGGGCCGTGGGCAACGCTCGAGTTAGACGTAACCGAGCTGCTCACTGAAGCCGGGCCGCGACGCCGAGAGGGCCAGCGGTACCGGTTGGAGGAGGCGCCGGTCTGCTCAGGCGATGTCATGTCCATGATGGTCTCGGGCGCAACGGGTGCCAACTGCAGGTCCACGCCAAGGGGAATGCGGTTGCGCGGTCCGTTGCGGCTGTGGCGGCCGTCCATGAGCATGGCCAGCGACGCAGGCGAGGGCGACGGAGGTGGCTGCTCCTTGCGGCGGTACAGAGGGCTCGAGGTCGACGCTCTCTGCAGGGCCATACCGATCGACAGGTTGTTGCCATTGTCCACCTGGGCCATTTGAGGGCCAGCCGGAGGTGCAGGGGCGTAAGCGACTGCGTCTAGGCTCTGTGTGGGCTGTGTCGCCAGACCCAGGGCGTCCGAGACACCCTTGAGGACGTTGCGGGGGTGGTTTGTATCTTGGGCACCCTGCGGGCCTTCACCAATAGACGGAAGCCGCTGCCGGCCAAAACTACCACCACCCGGCCGAGCCGAGCTGGGCGTGTTGAAGACACTTCGCTGCGAGGGACGCAAGAACGCGGTGGTGGCATCGTTGTTGCCCAGACCAGGCGAGATGGCCGAGTCGACAATCGGTGTCACACCCGCGGCAATGGGAGTAGCACCGTCGCCATCCTGATTAGCAAAGATCTGCGCCCGCGTGTTGCTGGTGGCATCGCCAAAGTTGGTAATCAGCCGCAGAGCCGACGACTTGGCAATGCTGCGCTGGGGGCCCCGCTGCATCAGGCTGGGTGGCGACAGAGGCGGGCTGTTCAGCTCCGGGAGCGCCGAGTTGATGGACGGGAAGTTTATCTGCGCAGCAGACGGCGATGTCCACGGCTCAGAAGACTCCTTGCCCGTACAAGCGGCACTGAATCTCCAGTTAGCAAAATGAACGAAATGACAAAAAAAATAAGGAAGGAGGAAGGGTACGCACCATCTAATTGCAAGCTCGCGGCGGCCGTTCTTGATGGACCACTCGCCCCATTTTTTGATCAGATGCGACTGTCTCTCCCACACGGACGGGTAGAAGAGGGCAGCCACAATCAGAGCCTCCATGTACTTGTGGTGCGAGGCGTAGATCTCGATGGCGTCGTTGCAATCGCCCATGCCGATCATAATGGTCGCCGCTGCGTGCACGTCGCCGCTCTCAAGCAGGCGCTGGGTGTAGGCACGGCCCAGCTTGTGCTGGCTGGCCTGGCTGCCGATGCCGCTCAAGGCGAGAAGCATCCAGTCCGACGAGGTCATGGTCTCGGAGCTGGCCTTCATGATGTCCGGGTCGATATCGCCGATCCACTTGGCAAGCAGGATGCGGTTGGCTGAACCGGCCGGGTAGCGGTCCATCTCGTCGCGCACAAGGTCGCCAATGTCTTCTGTCCAACCAAAAATGGTGTAGAGCATCTGCCGGCGCAGGTCGTCGTTGGTGAGGCGTGTGCCGGTGGCCGGGGCGGGCGGCATCCGGTACGGAACGTCGCTCAACCGGCTGCGGGTAAATTTGAACAGATCGAGCACCTTCGCATCGTCCGGGCTCCGCGGCACCTCGTTCCGCAGCCGAGACGGGCGCGACGCACCAGTCCGACTGCTGTTAGCGGTCGAGAAGGTGGTGCTTGTGGCGGTGCTGTACGTCGACACCGACTGCCGTTGTGGGTTGGGCGTTGGTTTCCGGTACGGCTGCTGCTGTTGTTGCTGCGGCTGTTGGTACATGTTGGGATGGATGGACGACTTTAGTGACGAGCCGATAGACATGTATGTGTACTCGGTCATACCGCCTCTCGACCGCACAGATCCGGCGTAACGGCCAGGCGTCTTGCTACTGGTTTCGGATTTGGATTCCTCCGAAATGTGGCTGACGGCCGAGCTGGTGGCACTGACGGTGCGAGCAATATCCGACTCCGTGTCGCCGACGATATGACCTGCATTGACTAAGCGGGCGAGCGGTGACTGGTAGTCGTCATCACTTTCAGATACGCCGCCGTCCAGGTGGATGGAGATTTCCGACTCGGATGTCGTGGCCACAGAGCTTTCCGTCTCGAGCGCATTCGAAGCAGCGGCGGCGGCAGCGGCAGCTGCAGCCTCCTTCTCCTGCTCTTCGACGGACACCGGTGGCGAGGGCGGCAGCAAGTTGGCCGGGTGCTGGACATCGGCCACCAGCACAGCCGGCGCGTTTAGGTCAAACTGCTGCACGGTGTTGTTTGCGCCGAGTGTGAACAGACTCGCGCCCGGTCCGTACACGGCAAGACCCCGGACATGTTCGAGTGTTGGAATGCTATCATATGTGACATGTTTTGTGCGCACATCCCAAGATAGTGTCTCGCTGGGAGAAGTCAGTATACTGTATTTTATTGGGCTGGGAATTAAAGAAAGGAAATCTTACCCCTCGGAAAACTGAATAATGCGACCGTTCTTGGACCAGTTCATCCAGTTAGGCCCCGGGAAATAGTTGTCGGTGCGCTTCAGGATGCGCACGACCTTGGCGGGCTCGACGCCGTTGTGGGATTTTGCGACGCTCCACACACGCAAGTCGCCATCGTAGGTCTGCACGGCCAGCATGTCCGATCGTTGACGTGTCGAAGACGCATGCCAGGATAGGCCAACAATCGGCGACGGACCCCGCGAGGTGGTCAGATTGTGCAGGATGGTGAACCTTGGCTGCAGGTTGCAAATCAAAATGGAGCCGTTTTGGTAGCCAATGGCGAATGTGCGGCAGTCAGTGGCCGGTGCCAGCGCCGTGACGGCAATCTGGTCTATTGTGCGGAACGAAACGTGCTCAGAGGTCTCTGGCTCAAAGAGAATGATGGTGCCCGAGTCGTTGCCTGTGATTTAGTGTGTTAGTTTAGCGCGGCCCCTATTACAAGTAAACAATGGCGACAATTTCTTACCAAAAGCAACGGCGCCATTGCGCATCCATGCGACGGCCGTCAGGTTGCTAAACGAAGCAAACCGAGCAATCTCGTTTCCAGACATAATGTCCCAAACAATGGCATTTTGGCTGGCATCGTAGCTGACCACGAGTCGACCGGCGCCGCGCTCGCTCTGGTTGTCGACGGCCAACAGCAAAACCTCGTCGGGGTGTCGTGAAAACCGACGCTCGATTGTGAGGGTGTCGTGGTGGCAGCAGACAATGGAATTGCCCTGGGCGTAGAGGAACATGTCGGCCGTGGCAACGCACGGGTCAAAGTGCCGCATCATTGTGCTGATGGTTGTGGGCGGCATTGTATAGTCCTGGGCGGCGGTGATGCGCTCTCGAGATGCTAACGAGGACTCGGTGGCAGACCGCTGCCTCAGTTTTTGTCCTGGGATCGACATTGTGAACGGTAGACGAGATGTGAACCGTTATGTGTGTGTAAACTATACCGGTCCGCTGCTGAACATTATGAATTGTTAGTTCCAGTTTCCGGGTTTCAAGTGGTAGTAATCAGAGCGCGATATGAGAGCAAATGTGAAATGCGAAAAGAGAGGCCAAACACAAATAAGTTAGTGTTAAAGAGGTTGACGAGGGAGGGGTGGCCGGGCACACAATAAGCGGGCGGGTTGGGTTTGCGTGGCTGACCCAAAACTCTGTCGGAGCACAAAAAACGGGATCGGAAGGGGTACAAAGTACGACAAGCCCGGGGTGTACGTGCAGTGGAAGTGGAAGAGAGAGAGAGAACGACAAGGGGTAGGATGTCGTACAAAGCACCACAGAATCGAGAAAAAAAGAGGAAACGACAAAAAAACGTGCGGCGCACAAAACGACAAAACGGGCAATATGGA
Source organism: Sporothrix inflata (assembly GCA_021396225.1). Classification (NCBI taxonomy): domain Eukaryota; kingdom Fungi; phylum Ascomycota; class Sordariomycetes; order Ophiostomatales; family Ophiostomataceae; genus Sporothrix; species Sporothrix inflata. Next base: position 106,489 of record WNYF01000069.1, on the reverse strand, counting down.
CATACCTAGGCGGAGAATATAACGATTGCGTGCAGGTGCAGGCACGCGAAAAAAAGAAAGATATGGGAGAGAGAGAGAAAGAACAATGACAAGGAGTCCCCACGCGGCAGTCCAAAAGAGGACGGGCAGTGAAGCTACACGATGTCGGGTCCGTTCCCCCCGGTCGTCACATGGAACGGGCTGCTGGTTGCCGCGTCCCAGACAAGCAGGAAAAGCCACCCGTGTGCGCGAGACACGCAGATGGGAGGCCGGGACGGGAGGGAGAGAAAGAAAGCCGGGTTGAGGCTTTGTTTTCTCTGCAGTACGATCGTCGCGATGTCTCTCGTCCTTTTTTTCTTGCTGCTGTTGTTGTCTTTCTTGCGAAAGATGCTTTTTATTGTGGCGCGCACAGCCAGCAGTGTGGGAGGAAATGTCTCAGTCGGGAGGCCTTGCACACGGTTGCGTCGTCCGTCTGGGATGTTTCCTTTTTTCTTGCACGTTTTTTTTTCGAGGTCCAGTCTCGGTCTCCGGGGCGAGCCTTTTCTGCGGCCAGGTCGTCGTACACGATGCTTCTTTAACGGGCGGGGGGGGAATTGAGGGGGCGTCCGTGGCAGATTGTTTTGAGCTTTTGTTTATTGTCGTCGAGAGAGTTGCGGTGGCGATCCGTCGTAAATTAAAGAGATGTTGACCAGAAGAGAGAAGAAAAAAGAGTGAAAGAGGACAACAATCACCAAAAATCAGGAGACGAGGTCGACGGTGAGGTGAGGCAAAGACGGAGGGCGTCAAAGGAAGCGGCAAAGGTTTTCTTCAAGAAATAAAGGAGAGAAGATGCGCCGGTTTCGATTTGACGCGCGCAACGCGAGAGATGGAAGAGGTAAAGAAGGAGAGAGAAAGCCAAAAGGGGGGTCTCAAAAAAAGAAGAAAGGGGTAAAAATGACAAACGGGGTGGTGGAGATCAGGAGAATACACAGACGAAAAGAAGAAAAAGAGAGGAGGAAGGTAGAGGAGAGGTGTGCGAAGCGCGGCGAGAGGAGGAGACGGAACGACAAAGAGATGGCTGAGGCGAAAGGGCAAAAAAGAGAGGGCCAACGACCGTTGGGCATGCACAAGGAAAAAACTGCAAGGATGCAGGTTCAGACGCGGGCGTGGTGTGGTGTGCGTGTGGGTATCTTTGCGGGACTCGTCTAATATGGCGTTGTGCGAGGGGACGACGAGCGAGGGACGAGGGATGTGGGTGACGAGGAGAGACGAGGAAGGGCGACAGCGGCAAACGGGTGCTCTGGTTCCTCAGCGACAGGAATAGATACACTGACAAAGAGAGAACGAGAGAAAAACGAAAGCTACCCGCCTAAGGATACGCAGCGGCAGCGGCAGGTTGTGTGTCTCTTTGGCTCTATTGATGAGAACGGCGGCCAGGTGGGTGTGCTCGGCGCTTGTCCTGCAGCCGGATCGAACATGCAGAGCCGGCGGCGGAGGACGATGCAGAATGGGGGAGGAGAGGGTGAGGGAGAGGAGGAGAGGGGGTGAGGGGAGGGAAGAAGGTGATGAGAGAAAGGAGGAGGACAAGAAAAAGTGAGAACGGAGTTGAGAGGGAAAGAACGACGAGAGGAGAGGATAAGGTGAGGAAGGCGCGGGAAGTCGTGCTTTCCTTCTTTTCTCAAGGCGGGAGGGTAGTGTGTGAGTGCATGTGTGTCTGTGTGCATATGGGGCAAGGGCGAGCCAAATTAAGAAAGAGAGCGGCTAACAAAAAATGCAAGAGCCAAAAAACAAACGGTTGCAGGCGGCGGTGCGGCGGCGGGGGGTTGAGCGACAAGCCAGGGTCAATGATACGTTGCTGAAGACACAGAGGAAGAGATAGTCTTATTGGGGGAGAATTGGTGACAAGCAAAAAGAAAGGTGCAAGAGGACCAGTCCAGGCCCTGGTATTCCTGGGGGTGGGATCACCATGCAAAGTCAATACTACCGGGGGGAGAGGAAGGCGCAAAGTAAAAACCGTTGGAGTATCCCGTACAAATACTCCGGGGGGAAGGTGCCACCGATGAAGCATGTCAACGACAAAGATACAAATAGGGAAGGGGCAGCCGGTTTATTTTTCATCAGACGAAAACGCAGGCAAAAAAAATGAGCATTTCCTCCCATATGTCCGTACGACTGTGAACGTTTCTTTTCCACGACTGCTTCATGCGATACCCGCTGGAGGCCGAACGCATGATGGGAAATACAGGGTATTACGGCGCAAAGAGAGACAAGAAACGAGAGAGGAGAGGGCAGAGAAAGTAGCAACGGGGAGAGCAGCTCGAGCAGGAAGGAAAGAGACAAGAAAAAAGCGGAGACGGGACCGGCGGGTGATGAACAGAAGGAAGGTGCAGGGGGGGCATTAGGGCGAACCAGGAAAAAAAGAGAGGACCGTCGTTGAAAGATGGCAAAGGATTGGAAGCAGATAGGCTGGATTTCTCTGGTCTCGTTTCGCTTTCTCTTTTTTGTTTCTTCTTATTGGGCCATTAAGGTGCGGAAGGTGGAAGATACGATTTTCATTGATTCTGTCCCTGGATGGATACCCTTGTCTCCGGTGAGTGGCAGCGAAGGGGGGGAGAAAAGAAGCGATGCGCATGAAACAGAGGGAAGGAAAGAGTGTCGACAGCGGCTGCCAATTGTGCGGGACACTGGTTGGAACAGCAAAGCACGCGTCCGGAGGAAGAAGCATTGGAGTGGAGCTGTGTATGCGTACAGACTGCGAGTACATACTCTGAAGTGCAGTACTTGGTGTAAGTCAGACTCGGAGGTCGAGTTGTGAGTGCGAGTGTGTGTGTGCTGCATGCACAGTCCCCCTCCGCGCTGCATTCTCTGCATCCCATCCCTCCATTTTCTCCCCTCTGCCTCCCACCATATGCATCAATATTGCCATAATTAGCCTTTGAGTGGGGTTTTTCTTTCCTTGGTTCCCAAGTTTTCTGGTTTCTTTGGTTTGGCGACCCTTCTTTTGGCGATGCTGATGGCGAAAATGGGCAGATTCGCACAGCACGGCGAGTCGAGGGACGAAAGGGTGGTGGCGATCGTTCGTTTCCATATCCTAGTGGGCACATCTGAGTGCAAGCTGTCTGTTTGGTTGTTCGTTTAGGCCCTGTCTAGTAGTTTGAGAGTGCTTTCTCCATAGGGCCACGGGCTGGTCTGGTTGGCGAAGGGCCAGCTCGCGGTAAGATACATTGCCATGATAGCGTGTGAGCTTTTGCAGAACAGCTCTGTGAAGAGAGAGGCAGACAGAGACAGAGGACTCGACGAGGTATCTCCTCAACCTCAAAGCACACACATTCAACACACCTCGACAGGCGTTAGCGCCGACTGGATCTGCGCTGTGCTGGCGCGACAGGGTCTCTGGAGCTAGAGATTGGCTGCCGTCAGCAAGGGTGGCTGCACGTCGGTGCCGGCCACGGGCGAATCACATGGCGCCTCTAGCCGCCATCACCCATCATGGGGGGGCCACCTAAAAGGGCCAGGGTCGTTGAGTGGCGGGGGCCTCTCTGCCGTGTGGGGAGCGCACTTTAAACGAGGCGTGAAAGCGACGAGTTGAGAGGACAGACGAGTGTGATGCATTTTAGCAGGAGGGCATTGCAGCGAAATGGAAAAGCGCGCGGCCGAATCAGATCGTCGTGTGATTGAACATGTGACTTGCGCAGGCGTTCTTTCTCATTTGGCTAGTTGGCGAGAATGCCTTCTGAGAAACTCGTGCTGCTCAAGGAAAGAGCGACTCTCACCGTCATTCGTTGCGCGCAGATGGGGGCTGTTTCCCTGTCCAAGCTCGCCAGGGTGGAGCTTGTGGGCGATCGACCCGTTCGGACGCTGCCGTCCAACAAAGGCAAAAGATTAAAAATAAATACCAGAATAAATCAGATAAAAGAGGCCAATGAGTGGTAAAAGCGGGTCCTTCTCAAACCTCCAACCGCCACCAAAAACAGCCCCCGCAGGCGGTTGGTGTTTAGCGTAAACGGTCCCCTGTGTTGAACGTTGCCTAGTTGGGTATCGATCGGTTTGCGGCGAGGAAACAAAGGTCTTACATCGCATTGTAGAACGAACGGTTCAGTGAAGAAGTGTTCCTGATAACCAGAAATTTTGCGTCATAGACAGTCAGGACAGCCCAATCTCGCGCAAGTTTTCACGCCTATATGAACCATCATGCACTGTGAATGCCATCACACAAAACAAAGAGGGGAAGGAGGGGAGAAAGAGAAGAGTAAGATACCTGTAAACTGAAGACAGAACTCATGTCTGCATACTGCAGTTGTCTGCATTGCCCATGTGCGGCCCTAACTCGGGTTTTTTTCTTTGTTTTTTTGTTGCCTCCCCGTAGCCTCGTGCCTCGTGCCTCGTTTCCTATATGTCGTCCCCTCTGCTGTCCCTCTGGCGCTATGCCGTGCTTCCGCGTCTGCTGCGTCTGTACGTCCTCCCAATCAATCTGCGGTGGATGGAGGGGCAAGTGTAAAAAATAAAATAATAAAGAAATATTGCATTTTTGAAAAAGATGGAGTAAAAGAGCGACGAAAGAGAGCAGTCGTGGACCTTGCATGCCGTACCTGGCATGAGCAAAGATCAATACGAGCGTAACGAGTGCAATACCACAGGCCGAGCCTGCAGACACTTTACGACCGAGATGCGGTAGATGAGAGATAAATGGGATAAAAGTGATAAATTATATGAGGAAGGCTGTTGGTAGGATGGAGGAAAAGGTGATGCTGAAAAAAATCCAAAGTCAGGCACAAGGTTGTTTGAATTAGAAGAAAGGGTAAGGGACTTTCAATTTAGCCCCCAACGCTCTGTTTCTTTATATTTTTGTTCTACGTCGTACTTTTATGCGGTTTCTTTTAGTTTTGTCTCTGGTCTCTCACCTTTAGTTTTGGTTCTTTCATGTCTTACCTTGCCTTGACTTTCCTTCAGCGGGTTTCCCTTTTTGCATATTTAAATGTGGCACAGCCGGTCCTTTCCATTCTATTCATGTTTGTCGTTGAGCCGTTAGTCTTCCTTGTCCTTCTTCTTTCGTAAATGTCTCAACTCTTTGGTTTCTTCGATCTCCGTTCTTTCTCGGTCCCGTCGCTCAGCAGGATGCAACTGGCCTCGAGTCTTCTTTCTTTGATGCAATCTCCCATTTTCTCTACCTACATCGTCTTGCAAGACATTGTCTCTAACGTCGTGGGAGCATACCTGACCAAGTCGTACTCTGTCTTCCAAACACAGCACATGCTCGTATCTGCACCAAGTTCTCTATGTGTTTTCTCCGATCTCGCCCAGTCCATCTATTTTGCTTGCTCTTTTACACCATTTAGACATGTCACGATCAAAGATGCATACCAACAGCGAGCCAAGGACCTGCATGTGATTCTAGATCTGTATGTGGACCAATACAATTCCATTGAGGGGGGGCCTGGGGAACTGGTAGATGGATAGATGAGGGGTGGTCAGCCATCAATGCATGCACTGCTACCCTCCACTGTGAATGTACACTTTTTTTGTGTGTGCGTGCGTGTCCCTCGTGGGTGTTCATTCGAGAGTTTGGTATACTGTGCACGGTGGTACGGGGTATTACTTCGACGACATCAAATCCTCTGCTTGAAAAATAATACAATAAAATTGAATAAAGACGGGTCAACAATGAAAAAAAAATGAATAAAAAAATGAATAAAAACTGAAAAACAGAAACACCAACCGCGATGAGAGCTTCCTTTCATTCCATGCGACGATGTTGGAGAACGGTGACGCACGGGCTTTTTTGTCTTTATTTATTTAGGACGTATTTTCCTTTCCTTTTATTCCCTTTTGGCCTTGTTTATCCGAGATCATCGACAAGCTACAAAACGGATGACAGACGATAGTCGACACGGCTGGGATTGCAGTGGATCGCGGGTAGCAATTGCATTACGGGGCCGACATCTTTGTTTTCTCGTCCCGTTCCTTTTTTTAATTTCTTCTCCTTCGTCCCTCGTGCACAACCTGCAAGCTATCTAATTATCCGAGACTGCATCCCCGTATCTGCAAAAGGCAACAGGATGGATCTGGACTCGTGTAGGCAAAACGCACGGAGAACAAAGTACAGGGCACACAATAAGGAGCGGGTGTAAGTGTGTAAGTGGCAGCATGTTGTAAGAGTAGGGTAGTGTGCAGTTGTGATGCCGTTTGCCAGTTGGTGACGGGAACGCTCTTTGGCCCCCCCTCTCAACTTCCAACTGCGCGATGCCATCGTACCATCTGCCCTTTGGCCCCCTCGCTGTTAGTGCTCCAAGTCTGTAATTTTAATGTGTTCCTCTCTGTGCCTTGATGCTCCGTGCTTGCCTCGCATAGAAATGATGTGGATGGTAAAGAGCTACCGTGCGGAAGCTATCCGAATCAATCAGCTTCTACGCTTTGCTCTCGGTAGGCTGCGGCATGCTCGGCAGCCTTGCATCTCCATGTCAATGTGTGCAAGTACAAGCCTTTCGTACCCTAGCAATGCGACAGCTGAGAGGCTTCTTGGCAAAAAAAAAAAAAAAAAAAAAAACACTTTGTAGATCGCCGACCTTTCCAGCTTCTTTCTTTCCTGTTTTCGTTTTTCTGCCGTTGCAGTATTGTCTCGTCAAGGAAATAAAAGGCGCCCCCTACGACATCCCAGAGCTGACCCTTGTTCGCTACCCCGGCTCTTTTTCTGCCTTTTCCACCTTGTTCACCACGGCGTCGCGTTTTTTGTCGCGCTTTTTGGAAGGTGAACAATAGCAAAAGCAAATATGAAAGGTGCAAGAAACGCTCGAAATAAAGGCAAGGCTGCCACGCCACCGTTTGATTACACAACCCTCTTTTTCTTATCCCCAGCCTTTGATTCACAGGAAGGATGGCAAAGATACAATCGATCCACTTGTCACATCGCCATGGGAGGCTGTCTTTAGCTTTCACTTACAAAAGTCCTTGAAGATGATTTCTTCCCTGCCCTCTTTCTCTTTTCTCGTTTCTTTACTTTTGGCTCTCATCAAGCTCGTCCCGCGTCGTAAGATTACCACACACACGCGCGAATAATGGCCCTCTTTTACAATGACATTCTCTTAAGGGAAAAAGGTAAGGCAAAAGGGCAAAAGAGAGCTCTGGTGGCCCGCACGGCTCGCACACTAAACAAAAAGGCAGATCCTTGAACGGAAAACCCGGTCAGTGCGGTGTGCCGTCCGCCGCCCCCTCTCAACCCGCCCCCCTTGTCTGTCCAGCCCATGATTGTTCATCCAAGGCAGAAACAAAGACGCCTCCCAATTGTCAATCTTCAAGGGTGAGAGAGCAACATCAATTCGAGCTGACCTTGGCATCAAGAACGAAATGGGCCGCATCGCGCGCGGAGAGCATCCGTCGCGTCTTTTTCTCTCTTGTGAATGCAACCGTGGAATTGTTTGCCCACCCTCTTCTTTTTTAATTGAAGAAGAAAGGGTCTGGGGCCAGAGCCCGATTTGCACGAATACGATGTGGCTGCTCTTTGCTTGTCTTGACCACACTTGACAAAGAACAGGCACGGGGAGCAGCCAATTGGAGGAGAAAAGGCAAGCAGGAACAGACTGAAAAATAAAGATGGCGACACCATCTTTTGCGTATCAAGCAGGACGATAGACACAACTCCTGATTGTGATTGTGATAACGGATTTCATATGTCCCAATGCTTGACATTATGCCAGACTTTCACCTTCCCTTCTCCCTTCGTTTTCGCCATCCCCTTTCTCGTTCGCCTCACTGATCTGATTTGCTGTCCTCTTTTGTCTCGTCTCCTCAATCGCATTGCCTGTATTCATGCCGTCTCTTTCTCGCTCATGAATTTTTCATCACAATCCTGCGAGACAAAACTCGATGCCCAGACCATCTCATCCCAGACATGCAAAAAAGGTTGGGGGTGGGCCAGCAAATATGCGGCCAACTTTTCTTACGACCTTTGTCCTCCCCTTGTCACCTGGCTCTGGCCGGGGTGGTAATAAGTGATTGAGGAGAGACAGGTAAAGAAAGCACCCCATGTTCCCTGAGCCCTGGACAGGCTGGGTCTGGCCTTAGCCCCCCCTCTCCTCCACCATGCCCATCACATTGTGCAAATCCCACCCTGGAATTACTATCACACTGGCCTGTGCTCATTGTAGAAAAAAAATGGAGAGTGATGAAAGAAGTGGAGCGACAGAAAGACAAACCATCAGAGAAAAGAGACAAAAAGGCTGAAGTTGCGTAAAAAGAGCTATGACCAACTGCCCCCAACGCATGGCCTGGACGGGAAGACCCCAGGACTTCCATGTAAAGCATCAACAAAATCCTTGTTCTCTTTCAAAAATATAATGACTTTTTGAACAAGAAGAGCTAAACCGGGACAAAGAGCTTGCGCTCTCCTCAATACCAAGTCTATGTTAATCAGGGCGCTCGGGAGAGAAAGCATCGCACCTCGCCTTATGGTTGCATCGTGAGCTTCCTCCGCAACCCTGACCCTTCTGACCCCTTGTAGAGAGAGAACTATTGCAACCTGACTACAACGTAAAGAATACTCCGCACGCTTCCCGTGCTCCCGTAGAGACAATCCCCTCTTGTCAGCTTGTTCTCGTTCTTTTTTCGCCCTTGCCTTGAAGAGGCAACACTCCGTTGCCGATGTGAAAAAGAAGCTAACAGGGGGCATCGTCAGAGAGCTCTGTTTCTTGCAAGGTCTGTCAATAAAACCGGACAGGATCGACAAGCCTTGCCACGTTAGGGAAGACAGGCAGAAGCTAGAAGCAGAAGCAAGCTGTGACACAAGAGATGGAGGTCCAAAAAGGATGAAAAAGAAAGGTGATTCCCAGCCACTTTTCTCCGTAGGTCTTTTGACTTTCATATTCAGCTCTTCGCTCAGCTTTAGCTCTCCGATCCTCCGTTCAAGCCCAGCACATCATGTCAAAATCGGTGAGGAGGAGGGAGAGGAGAAACTGAAAGAGGAAAAGGCTCATCACATCGCATGCCCACGAGGTATGCACACGGGAGTTTACTCCTCAAGACCGACCGTATCTTAAGCAATAGGATAATGCACGAGGCAGATGCAGTGTGGTGTGCTTGTATTTTTATTAATAGAAGCATACGACTAACCCCATTTTGATACCCTCTCATCCTCCCTATGCAGGGTGATACGGTGCGGAGCAACTCTCATGCCATCCGGAAGAAGAAAAAGAAGGATGTCAGTTGTCAAGAAACTGCACATCACACGTGCTCTGGCAGGTGAGCTCACCGCAGTTTGGTCCAGTCCTCACGAAGCATAGGCAGGAATATGAAAAGGAAAGAAAGAAAGACGGACAGCACAGACATTGTGGAGATACGGACGCCACAATAACGCCTTTGACCGTACCGATCCCCTGCAAAGCCTTGCCCTCCTCTTTTTCACTCATATTCCCTATGTATGTACACAATGGGCTCCATATCTCGCCCTGTCTGGCCTGTCTCAGCATTCCTTTTTTTTCCTCCCCGGTCTCCAACTTTTCTCGTATTCGCCTGACTGGCGGTGAAGACGAACGGAGAAGCAGCTACTCGTTGATACAGCCGCAGTTTCCTGTTTGGTAGAAGCCTCGTCATGATGACAGTCCCGTGTAAACAAAAAAAAAAAACGGGGTGTTTGTCCAACCTCGCTTCCAACGTGACGAGCGCCTTATGTTGATTGTCGGAGAGAGAGGTTGGGCGTTGGGCACAGGCCTTGAGGACGTGCGAGAGAAAGTGAAGGAAATATCCTTGATGCCCGTCCGTGCCTTTTCTTTCTTCTCCGGTACAGAAACTATCTCTTCCTCTATGTGCCTACCTGTCTCTGTACGCCCTCCTCCCCCCGTGTCTCTCTTCCATTTTGTTCCGGAAGACAGCCCCCTCTACCTCTCGGTATAGTTCAACACGAGGTTACACAACAGATTCTCGGAGAGGGGCGAGATGGAGGGGAGCCGGCAGATCAAAAACAACGGCGGGAGGAAGTCCATGACGGAGAATGTTCGTACTTGACGGAGAGGAAAGGGTCGTCTTGTCGTTATCTCATCCGTGAAAGTGAACGTCACGAGACTGGATCCTTCAGACATAAAATAACAACCTTGAAGTGTTGTCTTTCTCATATGTGCGTCCCTTTGATGCGTTCCATCTCGTCGGAACGACTATTCTACAGCTTGTTTGACCAGGCGCAGCATCCGATGACAACGCATGTCGTATTGGTGGCTTTTATTTCGGGTAATTACGCCTCGGATGGCAGGAGGGGAGTTTAAAACGACGGGTGATTCTTTTTTTAAAAAAAAAAAAAAAAAAACGAAACCAAATGTAAATGTAAAAAAAAGCATACACATTTTTGAGATCATCATTTGTATTGCAGCATCATTAGTGGTGGAGTAAAAGAAAATACACCCGTTTTAAATTGTGTCATAAACAAATACTAGGTATGCGAAATAAACGCTATGTGTTCTATGTAAAACAAAACGCTCCCATTAAAAGTCATTCATTCTAAAATAGAGCCAATAATGACCAGAAGAAACATAAAACAAGAGACTCAAAGGACCATCCAAAGGCCAACCTTGGATCCGAAAAGCCAACACCAGCCGCAATCCCCTCAAAACGTCATGCGTGCTTGCATATCCTTTGGCACCTTCCAGCCGTGCGTAGCTGCAGCTCGTTTGTACGCGTCAAACGCCTCGGCCACGCCGTAGTCTGTTTTGGCGAATAAGGGGTCTAGCCGTGCTGGCCGGTCCAGCGCACTCATGACCAGCCGCACCTGCAAGAGCACGGCGTCCGTCTGGTTTGCCGGCGACCACCCAGTGCTCGTCAGAAGCTCCATGCACATGGCACCGCCGCTCGTCACGTTGCCGCCGCCTCCTTGCAAGAACGGGAGAAACCGCGGCCGGATCACGCGTACCAACGGCGGCGACATGGGGTAGTCCGCACCAAACCGCAGCTCGCACACAATCGACGTCGCTCCCAGGCGCATCATGTCACTGGCCAGCGGCAGACTCAGGTCGAAGCTGTGTAGCTCCACAATCCACTGGAACATGTTGTCCAGCCGTGAAAAATCAATGTACCAACCCAGGTCGCTCAGCGGCGTGTCCCGCTGCACCTTTTGCATCCTGTCCATCTCACGACCTAACGCTCGCTGCGCTTGTGATGTACACCACGATGGAAGCGGTAGCTGTGGGAGCGATGCGTAGTTTAATGAGCCGGGTTGGAACGGCGTCACATTGGGCCGTACGGGCGGCGTGATCTTCGAGGCGGACACGGCCGCAGCCGCAGCCGCAGCCGGTGCCGAATTTGGGGCAGGCGCAGGCCCAGGTTCGTCTGCATCCGAGTCCGAAACTAAGTCGATGACGACAGCCGTAACCGGTGTCTTGGTGCTCGTAGAGGGTTTCGTCCTCATCGCAACGCCGGGGTTTCTTTTCTTTGTCGACTCTTGTTTCTCATCGCCTTTCGTGAGAAACGCGAGATCGCTGGCGTCCATGGTTTTTTGTTTTGGCAACGCAGTCCTTGCCCGCTTCGGGCGGCGCTCGCTAACCTCCCACGTACTTGGAGGAGCTGGCATCGACGCGCAGGGGACGAAAACAACACCACCTGTGGGGCCGTACGCCTGTCTCGTAAGATCCTGCTGGAAGAACCCGTGCTGCACAGTCTGTGCGGACTGCCAACGATGAACGGAGCCTTGGGCCTGCGCAGCCAGATTTTGGGCGGCTGTCTGTCTATGAGTGACTGTCGGCAACGTCGTTGGAACAGCTGGGGCGAGTACCGCCGCCGCCAGTTGATGACGGCGATATGGCGCGGAGCCAAACATGGTGGATAACACGGATGGATTATACCGAGGTGCGACTGGAGCTGGCGGCGGCGGCGGGGCCCTTTTCGCCTCGGGCTTTGCAAACAGAAAGCGGCACCGGCTCCAGTTTGGGTGCTGAACGACATAGTGCGGCGTGCAGCTCGTGAACTTCGAGGGTGCGTTGATAATCTCGTTGAGGCTGACAACAGAGCGCAAATCGAGGACAGCCTTGGGCCATTGGGTGCCTGGTCCGGTGCTGGTTGCATATCCGAGGCTGACAGAAAATGCGTTACTGAAGTACACGCCATGGCCGTACGAACGACCATTTGCCGTGATGGAAAAGTCCAGGCCCGTCCGCAAGATACTGTGCCAGTTGCTGACATTGCTTCCATGCCATGCCAGAAGCGTGGGGTGGTTCGGGTTCTCAGCCTGGACCAACTGTTGCTGAAACTCGTAGTCGGCTTCGGGTAGTCCCTGCAAAAAACAAAACTGCAAGAACTCTTTCGGTGGTTCTAGTGTGCCCGTCTGGGCATGTTCTTTGACCATGAGCCTTGGCTCGTGGATTTGCAAGATGCACGAGCGATTCGTTGCAATAATCCACCCCAGTAAAACGGCTGCCGCAGGCGAGACGCCAGTGACAGACTTCAAGTCGGTCACCGATGGCTTTTCCAACTCCGATTTGAGATAATTGACTGGCGGCAGCGTGTTAAGCAAAACCAGAAGCTGGGCTGCTTTACTTCTCGCTGGGACATCGTCAAAGTCCTTCGTGTAACGAAATATCTCGGCCGCACAGTTGTGAACAGCGAGGTGTGCGTCATCAAAATGGTGAACATAAACTGTGGAGTTTGCCTCGTCCACGCCCGTGATAATTGCATGTCGCAAAATTACATCGGGCAAGGTGTGCTGGGGTGGCGCTGTTTGCCCAGCCAAAGCTTGCGCCTGCGACTTGGCAGAGTCGAGCAGCGTGCCGGAAGCTGGATGAGACGACAGCTCGCCTACAAAGATCGCCACCCACTGGCCAGGTTTGTACTGTTGAATCGATGACTGGCCATTCGAGTCTGTAGACAAAAGAAACGATGTCCTGCTGCCATAAATCATATTGTACACGCCTTTGTGCGCATCGTGCCAGTCGATGACTTTGAGCGGTAAGCATGTAGGATACGCACGAACAGGGTCGATCGCAGCGGTCAGGGACGACCGCAACGCTGCGTTGCAAAAGTTGATGAGCAGATCAACAACATTTGGCTGGCACAGGATCTCATACTCCGCAGAGCGTCCCATGCCAAGATTGATGTACTGGTATAGGCAAAGGTCGCGCGAGCAGACTGTCGGCTTCAGCGACCGAAGTCTTCTCTCAACCTGGTTGTGGCATGCCTGGCAGTACACCGTGCAGTTTGTGAGCTGATCCATCGCAAACTGCATAGCAAGCAGCGGGAAGCTTTTTTGTCGATGGCCCGAGGCACGGTCGTCTTCTTGCCCAGCGTTGTAGCCATCTCCCCCACTCCGCGTTTTGGGGTTGCGGTTGACCACGGCATCCACAGCATCGGCCCACGAGCAATTGGTATCTTCGCGGTACCGTGCCAGTGTCAAAAATTGGTCGTTCATGAAGGAGGCCAGGCTGTTGGAGATCAATATCTTAGAAAGACTCGCACCTGTCTTGGCGGGCCGAACATCAGTCCACCCGTCCTTGACAGAGCCGAAGGCAGCGAGGGCGTCCTTCGCAAAGGGCTTGTAGGTCGAGCACTTTCCGATGCGGAAAGATAGATCGATATCCGAGCAGGACGAGTTCATGAGGGCCTCGTACCCCATGTAACGGGAGCCGAGGCGGATGAGCAGCACAATGAATATTTGGGGATCCAGGTCCCAGGCCAGCAACATCTGGGGCGAGAGCCCCAAGTCCGACGTCCGGATGGAAATAGCGAGTAGATTTTCATTCGACACTACGTCCATGCCGGACAGGACGCCAAAATAATACCCGTGTTGGCGAAGAGCCTCAAGGTCCTCACCAATGCGCTCTTGTCTAGGATGCGGCTTGCCCATAGAGCTGTAGTAGATTATGCTGTTGTTTTCAGCGTCATCGGCGTCTCCGACACCATTGGCATCGTCCCGAGCGTCATCAGAGATATAGCCAAATTCATCGTCAAATGCGCCGTCCATGTCGTTGAGATCACCATCAGCAACGCGCTTAGCCTTCGCACCAATGTTAGGAGAGGCCAGGTGGCGCAGGCCAGTGTCTGATTTGGCGCTTTTGCGTTTTGTGGTCTTTGGTGATGATGTCGCAAGGCGGGACAGCTGAACGAAATTATCATCACTGCCGTAGTCCATAACGTATTTCTCGTCCGCGAATCGGCCAAGAGCCACAACAGGAGTGCCTTTTCCTCTTCTGCCGTTCGAATGCGCAGTGCCGGCGGTTTTTTCATGTATGTCGATGCCAGGATTGTCATCTTCACTGCTGCTGCCGTGTATAATGATAACATCCTCTGCGGTCGGTAGCCTACCAGTTCTGGTCTTTTCTTGTAACCGCACAAAGGCCTTGTTCACCTGTTGGATGACCTCGGAAAGGGTGCGAACTTGGGTCGCACTCTGGACCTCGGTGACAGCCCGGTCGTAGCCATTTGGTGCATTTTCCAAGGAGAGAAAGTAGGTGCTTGAACGGGGATAGCTGTCGATGTCTAAGAGGCAGCAAAAATCAGTATTTAAAAAGAATCCACCGTTGTTAATTGGGTCTGTCTGAATATGCCAGCTTGCAGGTCATACCTCCGCATATGATGCTTAACGTCACCGGCAAGGCCAAGCCTTTGTAGAGCAGCTCAACAGTAACAACATCATTGGTACTGTCGAATTTGATTTGCTTGACATGGGGAAGAGTTTCAGAAACGACCTGCGAGGAGAGTACCTCCACGTCCGTCACGAGCGCCCTCCTTGGCATGACTCTAGTGCCCAGTGTGGTATGTGGTACTGTGGGAAATGCGGCGAGCTATTTGGTAGCCAGTGGGTTGGAGCTTGGTGAGATAATGTGATAGAAGAGAAGAGGACCTTGTAAATGGTGGAGGAGAGGCTGAGATAATTGCAAAATGAGGTCAAGAAAACCAGCGTTCTGGTGTCCAATGAATGGAGATGAGGAAGTAATTAAATGAAGGAGCCGTGAGGAAAGAAATAACAAAAAAAAGAAGAAATCGGCGTCGATATTGAGCAGAGATCCAGACTGCTCAACAAGACTGGGCTGGTTGGACAGGCTCAAGTGAAGTAGTTGAGTGGCGATTGGCGATGCAGAGCCGGACGACGGATCGACTTGTTTGACACGCCTCCCTGGGGCTTTTTTGGCTGATTCTCGCCTAATAGATGGTCGCCAAAGGGGGTGCAGCTATCCAGCAGTGGAAAGCAGTGGAAAGCAGTCCAAGGTCCAAACAAGTGAAACTCCGTGGCTGTCAAGCAAGGCTGGCCCGGCGATGTCAATAAAAGAGCAACACAACCAGAGTAAACATAGCCCACGGTGCCCATAGGACGGGGCGTTCAAGGGAGAGGGCGAGCAAAGCTGTAATTCACTAAATGGATGCACTTCACTCGAGTCTGGCCTTGTCTTCTGCGTGTTTCTTGAAGGGTGGTCGCCGGCAGGGTGTGCAAGTGGTGCCGGAATGCCGACACATGTGTCTTGGTTGGCCGTGTCAACCGTTTGGTGTCGAATCGCGTTTGTTTTAATGAGGGTGGTGATGGAATAGGAGGGTGTGCACAAAACTAACAAAACAACTGATTTTTTTCATGAAAAGGAGAGGTCGGTTTTGGGAGGACAACCCGAACCCGATCATTCCTTCCTTCATAATACAGCTGCTGCCTCAGCCGATTGTGGTACTGTGTGTCGTCTCTGTCCTGTTAAAAGGGAAGGCGCGACCGTCGCCCAACACGAAGGGAAAGTGCGGCTCAAACCCATTAATTGGTGTGCGCCCCACATTTCGATAGCGGTCAACACGCGCCTGCCATGCGTGCACTCAAGACACACTTTACGCCGCTAATTGTTACGTAGCTTCCCACAGCTCCGCTACACGCCATCTGTTCTATCCCACCATTCTAGATTCACCATCCAAACGACATCCCATCACCAACCTAAGGGAATAATCGACCACGCCTAAACAACCGACGAGACACCCAATCCAAGCTTCTAGCATACGATAGACTTCTAGCATACGATAGACACACACTGCGAAACCCCTCTCCACCTCGGCACCTCGTCGCCGACCTTCCTGTACCCCACCTCACCCGACACCTTCTTTTGGCGACGCCACGCAACACAGCATGGCGTGGGACTCCAAGGCGGCGCTCGCGTCCCGGCGCCGGGCAAACAGCTCCGCTAGCCGGACCTCGGCGTCATCGGTGCTGACCCTGCAGCAGAAGGGGGGTGCCACTGCCCCCGTCCAGCCCAAATCCGCGCACGTGGCAGACCCCTTTCTACAAGACTTTCTCCAGCCCGGCTTTGACCCGGCCGCCTACTGGAACGCAACACTTGCAGGAAGTAACGGCACAGGGACCGGCGCTGGAACCGGTGTGTCCCGGACAAGGTCGCCCGCACCCACATCCACATCCACCTCGGGCGCGGCAGGGCGCCTCGCCGCTGCAGCCAGCTCCGCCACTGCCACCGCCGACCGTGCCGCTCAGGCGCAGGCGACGCTCTCACAACTAGGCGCCCACACGTCACGACTCACCACCGTGCTCACACAATTGACCGACGACATCCTGCGGAGCGGCCGGCGGCTGGCGTACGAAGTGCAACTGCTGCGGGGCGAGACGTTGGGGCTGGGCGAGGTTGTGGAGAAGCACCTGGCGCTTTTGGAGGAGAGCGAGAATGGTGCTGCCATTTCGGGCGACGATACAAAAGGAGAGACTATCCAAGCGGACAGCGAAGCACGCACAGAAAGCAGCACGGCGGCGGCGGCGGCAGCGGCCACAGACCCGTCCGCGTCGTCTTCTGAACCGCCGTCACTTGCCCAGCTCCGCATGCTCGCGCAGGTGCGGTCCCGCCTCGATGCTGTTATCCGCACATTTGGCGAGGCCATGGAATTTATCATGCCACCATCTGCTATTTCTGTGACCGCATCGTTCCTTTCTGTATCCGGGCCAGACCAAGAGAGCGGTGGTGTTGGCGGTTCTGCGCGTGCAGGTGGCCAGCAGGACGCTGCGACGACCACCAGCATGGAAGACAAGGGCCAGCACGTGCTGCGGAGCCTGCGCGACGAGGTCGTCCGCTTGCTCGAAGGCGCCAATGTGATTGACGGAGCCGAAGCCGCGGCGGCACGCGTCGAGGCGCTGCGCACGTTATGCCGCGTCTGGGCGAGCACGGCCGAGGAAAAGGCGCGGTTAAAGTTTATCGAAAGCCTACAGCGCATGGTCGAGGACCGACAAAGGGAGCTGGACCGCGAGCGGGAGCGCCTAGAGCGTCAGCAGCGGGAGAAGCTGGAGCGGGAAAGCAGCCAAGGCAGCGGCAGTGCATCCGGCAGCGGTGGTGCTTCTTCTGCTGCAAGCCAAGGCGCGCAACTCGACGGCTCGGCTTCTTCAGGCGCTGGGGCGAGCAGGGGCTACGCGGCGGCCGGCTACGGCTTCATTAGCCAGCTGCAAAAGATACGGAGCGGCCTGTAGGGTAACAGAGACAAGCATGGGACAGCGGGTATACCGATGGAAGCAAGCGAGGTTTTATATACTAGGATAAAAAGCCAGCGTGGGGAAAACATAGCGGTAGCCTACGGGCATACTACTTTGCTGTATGATTGAATAATAATGTCTAAAAACGTTTCACAAAAAACGCCAGGTCCATCATCATATTATGAGAGGACTGCAAAAGTCTATATACCATGCCAAGCTCGTGTACCAGGCAGCCAACCAGGTCCCAAGTGCCTCTATCAACAAAATCATATAAAGAAAACAATGCCGCCCAGTCCCTAAGTATACCAATACAATGTACTCTATGTGGGCATAAACTTCGTGTATGGTGCCTTCTTGTTTAATCCCCCCCGAAAGAACTCCATGCGTCATATTATTCCCCCCCCCCCCCCCATAAAAGCTGCCCGAGTAGATATCCGTCTATTGCCGTGGTCGGGAGAAGAGAATGGGCGAATGAGGACGGTCTAGCCACTTGAAGCTCCTTTGTTTCTATGCATGCAAAAAAGGTTGTGACTTTTAAGAGTTGTTTCTCTGGAGAGAGATATAGAAAAGAAGAAAAGAATAGGTAAAACAGTAAAAAAAAAGGGCTCGGTCCAGGTAAAAAGGAAAGAAGAAAAGAAAGCAAAACAAGAAACTCCGACGTCGCCATAATGCTCCATTCTTTTTGTCTTTCTCCCCTCATTGTAGCCCCCCATAATGACCCATTAGATTTCTCCGTGTAAATGGAAGCCTCGTAAATCCGGCGTCTGTGGAGGATTGAAATAAAGGCAGGTTTGAAGTAGAAATGGAAAAGGTACAAGGCCGTACCGTGGTCGACCGAAATAGCCCAAACGAATCCCAAGTGTAAAAGACAGATATGCAAGGCTCTAAGAACATGCTATACCGCGAAACGCAGGCCCCGGCGGCCGCTTTCGTAAATCCGAGTTTTCTCCCAAAGCAAATAGTAACGCAAAAGGGGAAATAAAGACCACAAGCCAGTCTTCGCAGGAAATGACAGGATAGGGGAGAAAACATGATCTAAAGAGGGTTGAAGGCACAAAGAAAAAGCAGTCAAAACCGTGAACTGCAAAGTAGGAAATATAACGCAACGAAAGAATGAGGAGTGGAATGGATGGCGGATGAGAGCCAGAAGCTGAGCAGAACCAAACTTGGAGAGAGATTTGAATGACTTTCTCTCTCGCTGGTTTAAGCCAGGCGCTTTATTGTTGACCGCTCGAGCGCCTCCAGAAGCTCCGGGCGTTCTTTCAGAGCCTCGGCCGCATCGACATAGGTCATCCAACAACGATCCCGTTTGCTCTTCTCGGGCCACTCGTTCTCCTCACTGATGACGGTGCCTTCATAGAACCGGTAGAGGGCTTTTTCGCGCTTTTTGGTTTTTGACGGCGCTTTTGGCGGGCGGCTTTCGATAATATCGCCCAGATCGTACTCAATCTGGACAATGATGCCCGCCTCTTCCCACGCTTCTCTCTGGGCGGCCGACTGGCAATCCTCGTCGGTCTCCCAGCCGCCTTTCGGCAGCACCCAGCCCTTTCTCCGGTCGGACTGGATGAGTAGGACAAACCGCTTGTCTTCGGTCAGCGGCACAACACCGGCAACCAGCCGTTCGCCTTTTGAGTTGTATCCTAGTAGGGGGGTCGACTGTTAGCATAGCTGTATGGCAGGGTAAAAGGCGGGCAGGCACAATAGGAGCTTCTGGTAGGGGTCTATAAGAGCTTACTTTGTTTTGAGCGCCCGGTTCTCGACTCCATCGACCGGCTACTTGTTGTCGTACTTGATGCCATTTTGCTGGGCTATTGTGTGGAAATGGGAGGTAGGGAAGAATGGAGAAATAGGATGATCGGGAGGTATTCGAAAACCGAAAATAAGCTGTCGTTTGTAGGGGCGGCAGCAGCTTTTGTTCTTTTCTTGGAAGACTTTCTTGATAATGAAGAAGGCTGCCAGGAACGCCGGAGAATGCGGTCTTCGACGTAGAACGGCCGAAAGGGGCGGATACGGAAAGGCGCGGTTGCTTTATTGAACGAACGGCATAGTCGTATTGGTAAAGGGATCTTGGTAGGGTAGGGTTCGAAGGATGCGGTTTCCTTCGTCGGCAGCAAGCAAGGCTTTCGCAGAATCGTGGCAATCCAGAGGGGTGATTGGTCGCGTGCACTCAGAGACAAAGGACGTCTTTCTTTTCTTTTCCTGTTCGTTCTGGGATTTCTCCGCCAAATCTGTGTCCTGCTGCAAGCACCGGTCTAGATTTAGTGTCCCGTGGAACAACAGAAAGGTATGGGTTGTGTAACCGAAAGGTCTGAGGTGTCCGGGGTCGAGGAGATTGCCAAGTGCACATGCGCAAAACGCTTGGAGGTGTGTAAAGATGCGGCTGCGGCCCACACTGTCTATGCGTGGCGCGATGGGGGGAGCTGTAGATCTGTGCAGCGACCCTGACAGAGAGCGCAAGGGTTCGCGTCTGGTGGGAAAGGCTCGAGAAACTCGGAATTAGGCCGTACGGAGGGCCGGGACTGTTGGAGCGCAACAAACGTAAGGGAGGAGAAATAGGCGTCGAGGTGCGCTAAAGAGAGGTGTGTAATTGAGAAGATCTAGCTTCCTTTCTGCGTGATGGAGATCTGTCGGCCAGAAGCTGGAATGTGAACCCCTTTTCTAAACTGACGTGAAAAGGAGGGCGTCCGTGACCGAGGCCGGCGAAAGGATGTGCGTGATGACGAAACGCAACTTGTCGGCCGTAGTCAGATGCAAAGCACTGCGCTCTGCAGTACCGCTGTATCAGTTCGATCAAAGCCCGCGTTGGGTGGCAGTAGGAAGGGGCAAAAAGGAAAGGGTGACGCGAAGACGTTTGAGCACAGTTGAGCGCTGTGCGTCAGAGAAGGAGGTCAAAAGGAGACGTGAAGGAAGAAAAATATGATCTGGGTTGGGGCCAGAAGAGCTGGGATGTGACGCAAACGGGGGCTGCGTGTCGGAGGTACGGCGTAAGCTGGACAGTGCAAGTAGTCACAAGAGCAACAGTCGGCGGATGTTGCCACGAAGCGGAGGGTGCGGAGAAGAAGGGGTGTTGATGGTGAAGGCCGTGGCCGTGTTGGAAATGTTGTGGACGTCGAGTTAAGGAAAAGGAGAAGAATATCTCTCCTGGCTGGAGAGCCCAGTTGATGACAGACGGAAGTCTCGTGCCATGGCAAAGGGAAGGTGCGAGGGGCAACACCCGATGGCGAGAGCTAGACTGATATATACAGAAAAAACGGTTCGAGGGACCGAAAGGGCCAGGCCAAAAAAAAGGTTGGAGCCAGGGTAAGAACGAGGGAGAAAAGGGCCAAAAGAGCTAAGAAAAAAGGAAGCTACGAGTGGTTCAGGCAAAGCTTCGTTTGGCGGTGCGTGGGTTGCAGTGACAGCTAACAATTTCTAAAGCTTTGTCCCTTTTTTCGTCTACACATTTTTTTTCTCGTCTATTCGTTTCTTCTTCTTCTTCAGTTTGGAGACTCCTCCTTTTTCGTCTAATTTTGTTGGTCGCTGAGGTCTGCCTGTTATTTGTTGCTTCCGATTTTATTTATTTATTTCTGTTATTTCTTTTTTTACTCATACTTTAGCTGTGATTCAAATTTTATTCCCTTCTTTCCTTCTGGGCTCTCTTTACCAGTCATAATGTAGAAGGCGCATACGACGCTGCATGGGGACACCCACACTGAGACGCACCTGCCGCCAGTTGCGTGGGGTGCAATGAGTAAAGGGGAACAGGAAAGTACGGACAGGGAGACCGAGCCGGAGAAGGAGGGAAGCAGCGATGCATGGCGAGAAGAGGCGAAAAGCAAGGCATCTGAGAGAGTGACTTGCGACAAGTTACCCCAAGCAGAGAATTGGGTCCAAGGTACTTTGCGGAGCACGTGCAAAAGTACCGGGCAAGGTGACCTGACGCGGGGCAGCTCCTGCCTGTTTCCTTTTCAACAACCACCAAAATGAACGACAATCTATTTATTTATTTCATGGGTTTAATATGCCAGCAGACGGCAGGCGTGCCTTGCAGCTCAGGGAAAGAACGACTCTCCACACCCCAGGGCTTCCAGGCCTGTCCGCGATTGGTCATGTGAGCATGGTGCATTCCGGCGTTGCATGTAATTGGTATTTTTGCTATCGATTGCAGGTAAAATATCATAGCATGCTTCCGACGCTTCAGTAATGCTCGTAGGCTGGTCCTTCGTCTCGGGCTGGCTTTGGCGAACAGACCGGCGGCTCAGCTGGGACCAGCCTGGGACCAGCCCAGCGGAAGAACCGGGCCTGTCGTTCTTTCCTTGCCTGCCCGTTCTGGTTCGCTCGTTTTTTTTTTGGCGGCCGAAACAGAAGGAGCAACCGCTGTCGTGTGTCCTGACCCCGCCAACCTCACCCACCCCCCGTCATCGTCTTCGTCTCTCTCTCCTCTCTCTCCCTTTCAGTTTCTCTACTCGTCTTCTGAGTTAAATGCTCCGGCCTCTTTTCCACACGTTTTCTAGCCTCTTATTCCACGCGCCTCTTCTTGCTACCCGCTGCTTTGTTCCTCTCAAGGCACCACCTTTCTTCACCGCCCCTCCTGGACCAGATCTCTGGCCTGACCCCCTCCCCCCTTCTTTTGGCCATCGCCTTGCCGCACCGCTTCCGCAGTTCTCGCCCCTTGGGCCGCCTCGGCGACGAGCTCGGCTTTTCCTGCTCTGGCCGTGTTCTGGTATTGACTTGCCCCTGGACTGTCGTTCGGTTAGCTTCATACGCAGGTTACCGCGCCGGAAACCGTCTTAACTGGTCGCTGTCATACAGTTGTCACTGCTGTTGTGTACCCCACTCGACACTCCAAAGCCACTTGTTCATGGTTCACAACCCACGACCTCCTACGACTCAGGATACAGCCGCATTACTTCCACAGCGTCTTCTCAAAATCCTCGCATCCGGGCTGCGCCGCTGTCTCCGAGGGCGGCCTTTCCGCTGTGCCAGCAGCGTGGACACAGCCGACAGGGCTCTTCAGCGCCCCGGCTCGACCGGCACCAGCTCTTGACGCTCGTACTTTGTCGCCTACTGCGCTGCTCATCACAACCGTCTAAACCGCCAACCACAGCTAGCCTGCTCCAGTTTTCAATAGCCTCGTTTTTGGCACTACCGAACTGCCACGGGCCCGCTGCCACTACTGCTGCGACGCAAGACACGCAAGACACGCATGCTTTGTGCTCCATATGTGCCCTGGACTCTTTCTGTCTTACTTTTTGCGCTTCCATCTATTTGCTTCTAGGCCTCTCTTCGGACACTCTGTGGCCTCTTCTTGTCCCTGAACCATCCCCACCCTTCTTCTTCAGATCGAACGGTTATTGTCATCGAAAAGTTGTCAACACGGGCTGGAGTGTTACAGGCGACCCTCAACGATACAGTAACACGACGATTTGACAGCCCGACAACTAAACGACACCGATCAACGTCTTCCAGGCAAACCACCGCAAGTGCCTCTACCTCTTCGTCCGTCGCCGCCGCGCCGCTTTCTGTCAACTCCACTAGCTTTGACCCCGCCGCCATGGAGACCCCCGACACGAGCTCTCCTAGAGACCCTTTATCATATATCATGCCAATTGGTGAGTTGCCTTCTCTCTTTTCCATATGTTGCGGTCACTGCCCGGGTGTTGCCTGGTCCTCCCCACACACATACACACATACACACGCACACACACACCACATATGCACATGTACAAGGTATACAGTGTTTCTCAACAGATGTGTTCCTCTTCCCTACAAGTACATATGACTTGCTTGCTTCACCTCACCAAAAAAAATACACTTGCAAAAAAATCCGCCGAGCCCTCGTCGCCCACTCTCGCCCAACCATTCCCCCTCGTGCGTCGTGCGGCCCCGTCCGTTGGCCCTTCTAGATCACCCTACGTCGAACGCCGCCCAAGACCGCATATCCCCCCACTTTGTTCATAGGCTCCTTGGCCGAAATGGATGCACCAACCACGCACCTTTGCTGTTAAGCTTTTTTCACTTTTCATTTTCTGCCTCTCGTGGTTCGCGAGATCCGATCCACCACCACCACCCTACCTTTATTTTATTTTATTTACTTTTCGTTATTCTTGTCTGCCATCCCACCTCTTTGTGTTTTCTTTTTCACATAATACCCCATCCTCCGTCTTCTTCCAGTCGTCAACAGACCCTTGTGCAGACCCGAGCGGTGGCCTTGATGTAGGATGCCAAATCCGGGTGTGATCTCTACTGGCTCGCATCATATCCTCCTCTGCCTCATTGGCTTTCTTATCCTCCATATGTTCCTTGCCCAGCGGCGTGGGAGGCCCCTTCGTTTTCCATCGCCCACGTATTACGTTTCCTTTCTAGTCCTGATGCCCATGTGACTTTTTTTTCTTTCTCGACATTTGTTTCCTTCATGCCTTATGTCCCGTTCGTGCAGCCGCAGACCGCTGGTCGTGCCTCATCGTGCCTCGTTCTTTCTCGAACTTGTTCCGTACTGACAATGATTGTCCTTTTCTTCCCATTTAGGCTACTGTAACTCACCAACATGTGGTTATTGTCACAACGATGCCAGCAATGGCAAGCCGAATAAACGTAAGACACGCTCTTTTTTTATGTCATGTTGTCTGATGCACCAGGGATCGCCCAACGTCAACGTTCTATCGGCAAGCTATATTAGCCAATGCCGTGTTGTCGTTGATCTGCTGGTTCTTGTTCCTTTCACCGGGTCTTTTGGTTTACCTTGCCCGATTGCCTTTATTGGCAATGACACTGTTAGCCAACAGCACACGGGCAATTCCTCCACGTCGTGGCGGACCCCCACACAGAACCCCGGATCTCTTCCCCCCACTGTCCCATCACCGCACTCCGTCCACCGACGCTGTTCTCGGTTGTCGACCGAGTGCAGTGCTGCGCAATGCGGCGCTAGTTTCTGATTTTGGCTCCTGCTGAAGAGCATCGCCGTGACGTGTTTTGGTTTTATTTTGCTTCCGTGCTTGCTTGATTCTAACCAAATGCAGGGTATTCCTACTATACTTCGAGCCATTCGTTGACTCCCCAGCTGTACCAGACTTTACTTGACCGGTGCTGGAGGAGGTCCGGCACGCTACTCTACCGCCCCAACCAAAGGAAGGCGTGCTGTCCTCACTACTCCATCCGCCTCGACGCTGATGCATTCCATGCTTCACGAGATCAGCGCCAGGCAGTCAACCGGTTCAGCCGGTTTATTATCGGGGATGCGTATGCTAAAGAGGCTGCCCGCGTGAATCCTCGGTCTCGTGCGGACGCAAAGCGACGTGATACGACATTTGATCTGATTGAGCGCATCCATGAGGCAGAAAGCAGCAAACTGCCACCACTACCACCATCCCGCCACCACAAGGCTGATAAAACACCGAAGGCGAAAGGTGACAACAATGGACAGGCACCATCGATCCCGCCGGGGGCGGAATCAGAGCCCGCGAAGGCTATTGAACCCGCCCACCGATTTAAAGTCACCCTAGAGCCAGACACATTCAGCGACGAAAAGTATGCGGTATTTGAAAACTACCAACGCGTCGTACACAAGGAGGCGCCATCCAAGATCTCGAAACGAGGGTTTACCAACTTTTTGTGCAACTCTCCTTTACGGCGAGAAACCGTTACAGATTCAAGCGGCCGGCAGAAGAAGCTCGGCTCCTTTCACCAATGCTACCGGCTTGACGGGCGCCTAGTCGCCATTGGTGTTCTTGACCTGCTACCGCAGTGCGTCAGCGCCGTCTACTTTCTGTACCACGAGTCGATTCACGATCACAGCCCAGGCAAACTCGGTGCGCTGAGAGAGATTTCGCTTGCTCTTGAAGGTGGCTATCGGTGGTGGTACTCGGGCTACTACATCCACAGCTGTCCCAAGATGCGGTATAAGATCGACTTCGCGCCGCAGTATGTGCTCGATCCCGAGCTGCCATCCAGTTGGGATCTCTTGGACAAAGAGGCACTGGCCATGTTTGACAAACAGCCCTACGTGAGCTTCTCACACGAGAGGCTTGTGGAATACAAGCGTGAACTGCTCAAGAACCATGCCAATAGTGGCAACGGCGAAAATCTTGGCTTTGGGATTTTCGGTATAGGGAAGCCGCTGTCGTTCCACGGACAGGCAGCGGACGAACCCGCTCTTGCCGAAGATGTCGCGATGAGTCTTGCTGGTGAAGATCCAGGGGCTCTGAACACCGCCAGTGACGGGGAAACCCATAATGATAGCGACGAAGAGCCCGAGAGCGACGACAACGGTTCGCCCAATGTGCCGCTCTTCACAAGCAATATGCCGGGCCTGCCCCCCATGACAAGTGTGGCTCGATACCAGCTCGACAACCTCCCGATCCTGACCTCGCTACAGCCAGGCATGTTTCCGGTTAATCACCTGGCTGTGTGGGACGAAGGCACGGTCATGGATGGTACCAGTTTCAAGAACAAGGTGGCGGAACTGGTGGCGATGATGGGTGCGGACCTGATATCCCAACTCTGCCTAGACTTTCGGCGATACCCGTCGTAGTTTTTCGTGGTATAATAATGTTTTTGTTTTTAAGAATTAAGTACCTTCTTTTAGTTAGATTTTAGCTTTTTTGTTGTTGTTTTTTTGTTCATATAGAAATACATAAGATGCTTTGCCTACCCTGGAGTAAGATTCAGGCCATGGTAATGCACCAGTTAGTAGTGTCATTCTGTATATATTTTGGATACTTTTGGAATCGGCAACCCTTTTTTTCTGTAAGAGAAGGCGACACTCTAGCCAAGTGGACTGCCCGAGCCTCTACGGAGCACTCCAGAAACAGCCATTCTACTAACACATTTTTTGCACATACTGCACACGACACATTCCCTGTCTCAGTATGGCACGAACTGGCCCTACCCTTGGCGAGAGGCGAAAGAAAAAGTGTGCCAGCAGAGTTTTTTTCTTTCCTCCGTATATCCCTCCTTCGGTGAACTACATCGGGCAAGAGATCACATGTCCGTATTTGGCTGTCGGTCAAAGCAGGATCGTTCTTTGTTCGGGGGCACCCGCCGACGCCGTGTCAGCCTCAAGCCACCGGAGAGAAGCCGAGGCGGGATGGAAACAGCGCGGTGGAGACCAAAAAGGGAATGAAAGGGAAAAGCCTCATTGTCTCGTGTGGAAGAGGAAAAAGGTCACGAGAGGAAAATGTAAATACGTGGGCGACAGGCGAGGGTGGCCCTTTGGAGGGGGCCGGAGTGGCAAACCATGATATATTTTTCATGTACGTAAGATTTATTTGGTCGAGTCATGGTGAGCGTGGGGAGTGGGATACTGTGTGGGATAGAACATGGGATGCGAGGACATTGTTCTCATCATAGAGGGCAAGATTCAGTCCACAGCCTCGTCAATGGCCGGTCTTGTGCATTTGCGTGGGGGCTCATAAGGGAGAATAGGCGTTCTCGCTAGTATTTTTCAAGGCTAGGAAGTACCTAAATGTACTTTACAATCTTCTGGGTATATCTGATTTCTTGCTACGATGTATCTTTTCGTCCTTTACGAAAGTGAACGAATGTCGAATGAATGTTGACCTGGTTCAAGCCGAGAGCTTATATTACTTGAAAATAAAATTGTGAAATAAACCACGAAGAAACTGTATCAAAAATATAATTTGATAAAAAAACCCCAAGGAAATATTATCTTCATCTTGGATTTTGCAAGCAGTGACCTCTCGAGTATGAATATCTCGTTCGAAAATAGATTGTAGTGATGATGGCCTATTTATGAAAGACATTTTTTCAAACATATATTTATTTTTCCCCATCTCTCATTTTGCGTTACTCCTCCAATATTTGAGAGCAGCTAGCCTCACGGCTGAAACAAGCAGTAGCCCTCACTTCCTTGAAAAAGAATTGCAGGGTAAATACGTGTCGACTCACGATACCTGATGGCCATACGATGGCGACGTTGTCCAAAAACAACATCTGATTGGCTGTTTCATATTGGAGAAGCAAAGTGGACCTCCTTGGAGGTTCGAGTTTGGAAGATCACACGTGCTAGAGCATGTGACATGATTATTCATCGAGACAGTCCTCTTTTGGACTAGTGGACTTCTGTGACGAAAAGTTAGGGCTGGCCACAATAAAAATCACTTTTGCTGTGACTGAGGGCGGGAAAACTAAGCGCAAAAAAGTGCGAGGCCCACTTTTCTGTGTGAAAAATACCAATTCCGACCGCCAAAAAATGAGTGGCCCCAGTCTGGGAAAGAGCGAGCGTCCAAAGTATCGAAGAAAAAAAAGTGTGTGAAAGGATCTTTTTCCCCCTCCTCTTTTTGACCCTTTTCCCTCTCCAACACCCAACGACCACCATCGACAACCATCGCCATCTCGAGAGAACTCTGGTTTGTTCACCTCTTTTCGTCTTCATTCCATATCCTCTACCTTTCTAACTCGACAGTCACAATGGGTGCCCTCAAGTACGTCGAAGAGCTCCAGAAGCGCAAGCAGTCGGATGTGCTGCGTTTCCTCCTGCGCGTCCGCTGCTGGGAAGTACGTTGAAACCATACCACCCTTTGAACCAAGACAACAACCTTCGAAAAACAAGCCTCTCCATTTCCCTTCGTTGCCGGTCTTCCCCACGAAAGGCATAACCATACAACGCCAGGCCGAGTTGTCGGGAGGAGGAGAGACGAGAGGACGCGAGAGACGAGAGGACGATGAAGAGGGATTGAGAGAGGGTAGACGAGACAATGGGATGGCAGGCAGCGAGGCACAAAGAATGTGTCGAGAGGCAATTGAGGATCGAGAGACGAGGAGAGACGTAACTGTTTCTTCTCCCTTGTGTGTATCCTCGATTGTTGTCTCGCCAGAATTTTTAGCCTCATCGCTGGCCTCCTTGTTCTCACCAGTCTTCCTCTCACACAATCCCCTTTGATCACCTCCTGTCTCAATGACCGCCCTCCTTGTTTCTCCTGTCTTTCCTGACTTCCGTCCTGGAACCCCGGGCAAAAAGACACTTGTTGATCATTGTCGCTTGTCATTGAAATTGTTAAATGGTTTCAATCAATGCTGACTGAGAGTGTTTTTCTGCATTTTAGTACCGCCAGCTGAACGTCATCCACCGTGCTTCGCGCCCGTCCCGCCCGGACAAGGCCCGCCGTCTCGGTTACAAGGCCAAGCAGGGCTATGTCATCTACCGCGTGCGCGTCCGCCGTGGTGGCCGCAAGAAGCCCGTTCGCAAGGGTGCCACTTTCGGCAAGCCGACCAACCAGGGTGTGAACCAGCTCAAGTACCAGCGCTCGCTCAAGTCGACCGCCGAGGAGCGTGTCGGCCGCCGCTGCGCTAACTTGCGCGTGCTCAACTCGTACTGGATCAACCAGGACTCCACCTACAAGTACTTTGAGATCATCCTTGTCGACCCCCAGCACGCCGCCATCCGCCGCGACCCCCGCATCAACTGGATCGTCAACCCGGTCCACAAGCACCGCGAGTCGCGCGGCCTCACCGCCACCGGCAAGAAGTCCCGCGGCCTCAACAAGGGCCACAAGTTCAACAAGACCCGCGCTGGCCGCCGCAAGACCTGGAAGCGCCACAACACCCTGTCCCTGTGGCGGTACCGGTAAACGTAGCGCGGCTCCTGCCGTGTCTGCTGTTTTTGCTGCTGGTGCTGTTGCTGCTTGCGGGAAGGGGGGCGGAGTCGTTGACGCCGTCGACGATGGCGACGGCGTTGATGAGAACGTCGTGGTTTGTCGTGGCGGCAACCTTGGACGGAATGCCGGTCTGTGGGCAGAGGACGCCGATGCTCCGAATAGGAGCGTCGTGCATCCTCTTGTCACTCTCCTTTGCTTTGTTGTTGCTGTCTCTGCTTTCTGGGACTCGTTTCACTTTTGCATACGGAGTTTCTGGTGCTGCTACAGCGACGGAATTTTAAAGGAGGGATCGGCTGACGGAAAAGGCAAATGGAAAAAAGGGAGAACCGGGAAGGGAACGGTTCTCCTATGACGGACAATAAAAAATTACATATAGGGAAAACTGCCTTTTAGCAATAAAGACACTCCCGGCCATAAAGGCAGGAAGTAGTTCATTCTTCAAACAAGGACTGATGCTTGTGATTGTGACCCGTAGCCTCCACTAGTGAACACTTGTAGTACTGCGATAAAAAAATTATGCTGTCTGTTATGTTATACTTCACGCCTCGGTCATGCTGAAGCCCTGCCCTTCATTCATTTTGTCTATAACGGAAAGGAGGGCTGAGGGGAAAACTATTTGGAAAATATATTTCTACGGACTCTGCTTCGGCTAGAGTCAGGGTACGATGCTACCCACAAGTAACATTTTAAGAGAAATCATATTCCAAAAATATTAAAAAAAAAGATAAGACGCATTAGAAGTAGACGATTGATGTTTCTCTTAATCCGAGCGGCATGTCTTTGGAAATTGCTGTAAATGTTGGTTTAATATCGCTATGCAACAAAACTATAGTAAATTACATTTTGAAAAGAAATGCGCTCAGATCGCTGTTCTGCGTATATCCAACCGCTTTCGAACTATGCCAAGCAACGTAAGTCGTACACAAGGGACATCCGTGGCCCTTCCTCCTTTTCTCTATATCTTTCAGTGACGTCTTTTCTCTTCTCCTTTTATAAATGTGTTGACGGCCGGCCAGCAGCAGCCAACGCAGGCAGGCAAGCAAGCAAGGCAACGCAACCCCTGACGAGACTACGAAGTCTCGATTAGGACGGCCTGCTTCTCCTGCTTCTGTGCCTTGCTCGCGGCCGCCGCCTTCCGGCCGACGAAGGTCGCCATCGCCGTGTCAACACCCGACGCCCACCGCGCCAGCTGCTGCAGACTCAGCGGCAGCACGTGGTACCAGGACACCCAGCGCGCGTACAGCGGCATGCCAATGGACTCGGCGCGACCATTGTCGATGGCGTTGATAATGTCCTTGGCGACATCGACGGGCTCCACGACGGGCGCGAAGAAGGAGCTGGGTGTCTGCACGCCGTAGAAGAGCGGCGTGCTGAGTTGGCCGAGTGTGACGAGCACGGTGCGGATGTCCGGGTGGCTGGTCTTGAGCTCAGCGGTCAGGGAGCGGTGAAGGGCAGACAGGCCGGCCTTGGAGGCGGCGTAGTCAGACAGCTGGGCGGCACCGAGTTCGCCAAGAACGCTCGTAATGGTGACAATGGTGCCGCCGAGGCCGCTGCGCGCAATGCCGGGGATAAAGGCCTTAAGGGTGTAGAAGTGCGAGGCCAAGTTGGTGAAGAGAGTGCGGTCGATCTCGGCGTAATCTAGGTCGAGCAGACGCTTGCCGTTGACAATGGCAGCGTTGTTGATGAGCACGGTCGGCGGGCCAAGCTGTTTTGTTAGTACAGGACAAGTATCAAGGTTGAATGAAGGGGAGGGGGTACTTACATCTCTCTCAATGTCGGCGGCCGCCTTGATGACCTGTTCCTTGTCCGTAATGTCGCACTTGTAAAAGGTGACACCGCGGGCCTCGCCGTTCTCCATCTCCTTGACGTCCAGCACGGCGACGCTCGCGCCGCGCATACCGTAGACCTCGGCGACCAGCAGCCCCAGCCCGCTCGCGCCGCCGGTGATGACAATGACCTCCTCGCTCAGGTCGACCACCCGCGGCTGGCCAAAGGCAATGCGCCGGTTGATCGCGCTCAGGATCCAGCCCGCCGTGACAAGAGAGGCATAGATCGAGGAGGCGCGGATCGGCATGGCGGTCCACTCCATGTGCTCGGCGCGGAAGCACAGCACGACGACCCAGGCGACGAATGGGTGCAAGAAGGTGACATAGAGGACCTTAAGGACGAGGTCGATGGAGAAGGGTGCGAACCACGACTCGCGCGTTGGTGGGCGCTGAAAGGCGTCCATTGTGTGAGAAGGTGAGTGAGGAGGGGGAGAATGAGAAGGAGAAGCAGAAGGATGCCGTATGAGGCTGAAGATGTGTCGTCGGGTCGGTGAAGAGATCAGACGAAAGAAAGAGAGTGAATTGGTAAGGGTAGGTGAAGAGAAGGTAGTAGAAGACAAGAAGAAGAAGAGAGAGTGCAGTGAAGGACGGGAGAGGTGTTCTAAATTACGGCCAGCGTGACGAGAACCGGAGGAGGAGGAAGAGAAGAAGAAAAGGATGCTGGGGGATAAAATAGGATGCGCAGAAACGAGACGAAGAGGATGGAAAAGTCAAAATTCGAGGGCGGACACGGAGCAATTTCGATGTACGACAAAAGACGACACCGAACGTTCTTTCCCTTCTTTTTGCTGTCCCTTCCTGCCCTTGAAACCTCGAAACGTTTCTCAGTCCGAGTGCTCCCCTGGGCGGCGTTTCGACGAGGGGCCCGTCAGTGGGGACTGACCCAACGTGCGCAGGCCTCAGAGCTCCCCTGGAGCTGTCGTCTCCAGCGCCAGGGGTTCACATGTGACAGCCAATCAGGGGCCGCTACCACTGTTTCCCAAGCGCCCTGCGAGCTATTTGTGGAGCAGCTCGTCGTCTGTCAGTAGTGCACATGATAAAGCACGTGCTATAATCCACGTGACTTTACTTGTCATCCTGTGGGTTGTCTCCACACCTGCAGCCTTCGCGTCCATTGGCAACCTGGAGGAGGGAGAGGGCAGTGGCGGCGAGAGCTCTCAGTCCAGCCTCGAAATCTGTTTGTCCAGCCGCATAAGCTCCTCGTCCACGCCCTGCCTTGCATCCCACCAAGATAACCGCACATCGCAGCGCAAACGACCTTGCATATCCATTTTTTATTTTGTTGTGACGAAGCGAGCTCTTCCCCTTTCCCCTTGCCGACGTCTGTTGTTACGACTGCCGACCTCCCCCTCCCCCTCGACGACGACATCCACATCACGACCATCACCACCCAACACACCCACACACACGTCCACCATGGCCGCCGCCGACTCGGAGCGGGTGCAGGAGGCCAAGAAGCTGGCAAAATCTAACCCGGCCAAGGCCGAATCCATCTACAAAGAGATCATCGCGAAGCCACCGTCGGTCACGTCGGATGCTGCTGTCCGGGAGTACGAGGTGGCATTGATTGGCCTGGGGGAGCTGTACCGGGACCAGAAGTGAGTGATTGCGACGCAGGTGACGACGAGGGCCGAATATTCTCGGGATCTAACATGGCTCTTCTCTAGGAACACGAATGAGCTCATCGAACTGGTAACACGGAGCCGGACGGTGCTGTCTTCCTTTGCGAAGGCCAAGACGGCGAAGCTAGGTACGTTCTCGCTTGTTTCCCATCTGCTTCGGCGTGCCTTTGTCTCTGTACTGACAATCGCTAGTACGGCAACTCCTCGACCTCTTCCGCGACATCCCCAACACCACCGACATCCAGATTGCCGTGACCAAGTCGTGCATAGAATGGGCGACGTCGGAGCGCCGCGGCTTCCTGCGCCAGAACCTCGAGACACGGCTGGTCACGCTTTACATAGCCAAGCAGGCGTACTACGACGCGCTGACGCTCATCAACGGCCTGCTGCGCGAGCTCAAGCGCCTGGACGATAAGCTGGTGCTCGTCGAGGTGCAGCTGCTCGAGTCGCGTGTGTACCACGCGCTTGGCAACGTGTCCAAGGCGCGCGCGGCGCTCACCAGCGCCCGCACCAGTGCCGCCTCCGTCTACACGCCGCCCCTGCTGCAAGCCAACCTGGACATGCAGTCGGGCATGCTGCACGCCGAGGACAAGGACTTCAACACGGCCTTTAGTTATTTTATCGAGGCGCTCGACGGCTACCACACGCAGGACGAGCCTGCTAAGGCCACGGCCGCCCTGCAGTACATGCTGTTGTGCAAGATCATGCTCAACCTGTCGGACGACGTCAACCAGCTCATGGCCTCCAAGCAGGCCGTCAAGTACGCGGGCCAGAGCCTCGAGGCCATGAAGGCCATTGCGCGCGCGCACGCCAACCGCTCGCTCGAGGAGTACGAGCGCGCGCTGGCCACGTACCGCTACGAGCTGGGCAGCGACGCTTTTGTGCGCAACCACCTGCGCCGCCTCTACGACTCGATGCTGGAGCAGAACCTGATCAAGGTCATTGAGCCGTTCTCCCGCGTCGAGATCGACCACATTGCCACCATGGTGGGCCTGGACACGCAGCAGGTCGAGCGCAAGCTGTCGCAGATGATCCTGGACAAAGTCATTATCGGCGTGCTGGACCAGGGCGCGGGGTGCCTGATCATCTATGATGAGACGGAGCGCGACGAGGGTTACGACGCGGCGTTGGCCACCATTGACAAGCTGAGCAACGTCGTGGACGTGCTGTACACCAACCAGGCGTCGATGCTGGAGTAAGAGAGGAAGGGCAGCGAAGAGGAGAGACGCAGGGCGAGAAGATGAGAGACGAGAACATCATTGGGGCTGAGCGCGAGATGGTCTGTATTACTAGAATAGAGAACTAGTCTTTTTTATTTTTGCCTGGGAGTCATTTTACCATGAATTGAACACATATTTGAGCATAGAGTGTGCCTGAGTGTGCCTGTCGCCATTCTCTTTGGTTCTGTGCAGCGTACTCCGTCGTGAGCGGCGACGTTCTAGCCAGCGGCGCAACGTCTCCACAATTCGCTAATCGATAAGGAGCCACGCCCCTTACAGACGCGATTTCTTAGCAGCTTTTTTTCTTCTCTGAAAAGTAACTGCAGGCTCTGTCGAACGACCGGCAGAAATCAACGAGACCTTGACCGCACGCGACCTCAACCTTTTCTTGTTTTGCTCTTTTTTTGGCATCCTTTCTTTTTGTTTCGCCCCAGACTCGTTGCACCAATGCCTTTATGACGATGAACACATCCTCCCACTGTGCCTGCCGCACAGCAGCGCTGCGCATCTTTGTGCGCAGCCTCGTCGGGCCTGTGCCAACATCAGATTCGACGAGAGCAGCGGCCTCTCGAGCGCCGACGGCGGCCGCAAGGCAATGGCGGTCACTTACCACGACGAACCGGCCGTCCATGTCGCAGTTCCAGTCTGCCACGACGAACGCTACGACCACCCGAGCATTCCATGTCTCGAGGCGACTGCTCGGCAATGCGCAGCTGGCTGAACAAGTCGAAACCACGGCCGCCGAAGACAACACTGCCGGGCATGAAGATACGAGAGCGGTAGTCGAAGGGAAAACGAGTGAGGCTGAAGTAGCTGCTACAAATTCTGCACCTGCGAACGGCGACATTGTCCAACCGCTGCAAAGCGTTGTCGAAGATGCCGAAACGGAGCACTTGAGGGCGGCGTCAGCGCCTCTGCCAGCCGATGCACAAGCCGCCGACGCAACGCCCGGCAAAAACATGAGGAAAAGAATACGCAGACAACAGGAAGTGGAGCAACTGGCCGCAGAAGCCGCGGAGGCGGCCGTGGCCGCGGCGGACGGAACTGCGGATCCAGCCGAAGCAGCGAAAGTGCTGAAGAAGCTCAAGCCAAAGAAGGAGAAGAAAGAAAAGAAGAGCAAGCTCGAAAAATTCATCGAAGAGCGGGATGCGAAGAAGAAGGCAAAAAAGGACATTCGGCGAGAGCGAAGAGCCCTCGAGAAGGCCGCCGCGAGCGGTGCGACGGCTGCACCGCCGAGCGAAAAGCCGAAGCCGAAGCCGAAGTCGAAGTCGAATTCGAAGGCGACCGAACAGCCGGATACGCCCTCCGCACCTTCCCCAACCAAAGACGGCAAACCCGCCAAGTCAACGCCGGCGGCAGCGTCGAAACCGACACTCCGGCCGCTCCCCAAAGACCCCGAGCCATGGCAGGTCCAGAAGCGCGCTCTCCGCGAAAAGTTCCCCGAGGGCTGGAACCCCCGCAAGAAGCTGTCGCCCGACGCCCTCGAGGGCATCCGCGCCCTGCACCGCCAGTTCCCACAGGTCTACACCACGGCCGCGCTCGCCGGCCACTTCCAGGTCTCGTCCGAGGCCATCCGCCGCATCCTTAAGAGCAAATGGCAGGCAAAGCCCGAGGAGGAAGAGGACCGCCAGGCGCGCTGGTTCGAGCGCGGCAAACAGGTGTGGTCGCGCTGGGCGGAGCTGGGCCGTAAGCCGCCAAAGCGCTGGCAGGCCGAGGGCATCCTGCGGGAGCCGTCGTCGTGGTCGGGCGGGCGGCGGAGACTGCAGGAGCGGGAGCCAGGCATCTCACGGACGCGGCAAATTATCCGCCAGACACGCCAGAACCGGCAAAACTTCCAGGTCAGCCTGTCCGAAGAGGGCGTCCTCGACAACGGGAGCGTCCCATCCGCAGCAGCCATGCGGCGAGCCATCAAAAGCAGCGGCGACGCGGACGCGCCGACGCGGTCCGTGTCGCTTTCATCCGAGCAGCGGGAAACCCTCCGCAAGGCCACACGAAGCCAGAGCACGGGCCGGCTGGCACGGCTGCGGCGAAGCGGCAAAGTCGACGCCGAGTCGGCGGAGGAGTAAGCCTTCGGGAGACGCCGGGGAGGAACGAAAAGTCGGGGATGAACGAAAAGAACCAACCCCATACACCATGCTCATACTAGATTTATACCCCTGATTTATATCTTGCATATCTGTATATTTTGACGGCCTTGATTACGAAGCAAAACATCTCATCTTTATTTTATGCTTGTTCATTGTACCTGCGACAAAATGTCAACTGACTGTCACCTCGAGATGCGCGAGGCCGGATGTACTCTATGCTGGTACGCGGCAGAGCTGCCCCGGTTCGTTGTGGTTGTAAGATACGAATGGACGATCAGCACAGCCAGCACGCGGTCAACCATTGGCACTCGCAATGCACAATACCATCTCGCTTCACGCACCGCATAAGGCTCGTGTACTCGTACTTGTATCACTCGGAATTAGAGTTCGGTTTTGCCGGCAAAAAAACATGACATAACATGTCGTAAGTACAGCAACGGCAGCCTGGAATCACGAAGCACCAAGGAACAAAAAACAAACGCGCTCGCAGCGCCTTCATATATGTAACAAACAGCAAACAACGTCGCACAATGCATGCCTCCTTGGCCAGGCCCAGCCTGGACAGCCGCTCGTCTCATCTTGTCTTTCGCCAGCCAGGGCCTGGGCCAAACAAAATCTGGAACGTGCTGGCGAGCAAAGCAAAAGAGCAGCTGAGCAGAAAAACAGCAGAAAAAAACAGCAAAGGCACCACACCCCCGGTCGAATGAGTCCATTAAATTCGTCAAAAAGGAGGGTCGCAATTTCATTTCGGATCCCCTGCCAGCTCCGCAAACGGTTCTGTAAGATACCGAGAGACACTGGCCTTTCCCCCGTCAGTCCTCCACCAGCATCCCGATTTCTCCAAGAGGAGCCCAAGAGGAGCCACTCGAGACCTCGAGAATCAGCACTCTGAAAGTTACAACGACTTGCCTAGCCGTTGGCAGCGTCCGTGTTGTATTTCTCGAGGCCCGGTTCGCACCTAGCGCCCTGCTTTTTGGCGTCTGCTGGGATGAGCTTCAACGGGCTTTTCCTAGTTCAGCCTCGAGATGGTGGATCGGAGAGTTTGTTGGCTCTTGGTCTGATTGTGCGTGTGCTGTGCTGCGCCCGGCTGGTTGGCATTGGACAATTCGTGTCGCGATACGGAGTACTTTCTGCTTTTTGGTTTGCCTCATGGCATAACGAGGCGAATGGTAGATTGGTTAAGTCGTTAAAAAGGGGTACGAGTAATAGGTGCTCTGCTATGCGCCGAACGTGCCTCGCGTGCCTTCCTCAACGGCCACTTTACTACGCCCTCGTTCGCTGTTTCCTCCCACGCTGCCCCCTCTGCCCCTTTTGACGCGACTGCCGGCCAGTTGATTAAAAAGATCGCCGCATTGACCCGCAAGAACGGA
This sequence comes from Sporothrix inflata, assembly GCA_021396225.1. Classification (NCBI taxonomy): domain Eukaryota; kingdom Fungi; phylum Ascomycota; class Sordariomycetes; order Ophiostomatales; family Ophiostomataceae; genus Sporothrix; species Sporothrix inflata. Next base: position 69,411 of record WNYF01000069.1, on the reverse strand, counting down.
ACCTCTGGTGCAAGGGAAGGAGCGAAGGAGACGGGGAGAAACGCACCAGCCGCTCTGCAGCTCTCATCCCGGTTTTCCTCCTTTTCGACGCTGGAGGGCCCTCTGGTGTTCATCCCCCAACGTCGTATTAGGTCTGACCCTCCCCTGGAGCCAAGCCTAAAACGGCAACGTGCTTGCCGGCTTGGGAAGAAGCTCTGGTGCTGTCACCCCCGCGCATATGCCCGCTCAGGTCGCCCGCCCAACGTCAAAAGAAAACAAAAAAAGATTGAAGACTGGGAAAAAAAGAAAAGACTGCCATAAAGTGGAAATACCCAGCTTATTCCCCACACACACCCTTCATGTGAGCCCCTGCCCACGTCCAAGACAAGTCCCCGATGCTGCAAAAAGGCGAGAAAAGAGGGAAGGAGTGAATGAGAGCAGAACTCTGAAGGGGAAGGAACAAGTGACCTGCTCTGGCGCTTTTGTATGGCGCTTCACCGTGCATCCTGGGCAACGACGCATTTTTGCTTTTCGCAAAACAAGCGAAACAAGGCGTTGTCGACGTCGTATTTTCTCTCTCTCTCTCTCTCTTTCTCTTTTTACGCCTCTTCCCCTTGTCCCCTGTCCTCCAGATACGCACGGGGTGCCTTGCGATCCTTTTTGACTCTCCTCGCTTACCCGGGTGCCATTGACCGAAGGAAACAGCACACCAAAGACAGCCGGGCAGCCCCATCGCTCCTGCCTCTGCAAGGTCCACTACACAATCCCACCCCAAAAACTCATAATCTCGTGTGAGATCAATTTCACCACCTTTTTGCCTTTTTGTGTGCACGCACAATCTCTTCCACCAGGCGGCCTTCTCTTGTGTTCTCGTTTTTGCCGCGTCGAGCATCTTGCAGCGACAAAAGAGCAGGATCGCGATCGTACAGAGGTCAATCACCGGCAACCACGAGACATATCACGTCCAACTCGACAGTAGACGACTTTCTCTGATCAGGAATCAAGAAGACAAAACAAACGAGACAAACGTTTTGGCGACACGCATTTGGACTACATTGCTCAAACTCTCTCGAAACTATCCGCCTCGCCGCTCCTTCGTGATGGTCCTGCGTACATCCGGGACGTCGTGAACCCAGCTTTCGCGTCTTCACCATCTCCCCCTACTACGTCTTCACGTATCTATTCTGTCGTCAATCGACTGTCGCTCGCTACAACACACTCTCTTGTCTTTTCTCTTCGTCTTCACTCGTTCACCATTATTTATCTCCATCACTGTAAGCTCCTCACCTTGCACCGTCGGTCTCTGGTCGTGGCTGTTTGCATCGCATCACCAGATTCTATCCTAAAGCCGGCTTGTTTACATTCGTCTTCTTCGCCGCTTCTCGCCCAACACCACGCAACCCGACATTACTGACACTCATTTCTAGCACTTGGAAGTATCCTTTGTCTTCTGACGCGCTCTTTGACACATTTTCATCACCGCCCACGACTCTTCCCATACATATACCCACTACGACGTCATTCGGCCTATCTCCTCTTCTTCACTCGACTAGACTCGCCTCCTTTCACCCTCCAATGGCAGCAAGATGGCGTCCACTCCATCCAACCGTCTCAAGCTGACGCCGTCCAACTCACCTTTCATAAACCGCATGTCGCGATCTCCCATCCGCTCACGAACTTTTAACGATCTAGCCGCCGCCACGTCCTCCTCCTCCTCCTCCTCAAATTCTGCTGCGCCCTCCCGCCTATCTCTGAAACGAGTAGTCGGCTCTACCTGCTCTTCTCCTACCGGTTTCGACACCGTCAACTCGTGCTTTGCGTACATTGCTGGCGGTGCCGTGGTCGTTGTCGACGTCTACGGCGACTACTATAGGCAGCGCTTCTACCGTGCGCGGCCGACGGCCATCCCCGTCTTTTCCGTCTCCCCCGTCCCCAACGGACCCTCTACACCAAATTCGACACCCAAAGCGAACGATAGCCGCAGCAGGCTTACTCTCGGCTCGAGTCACCGAGACTCCGCTTTCGGCTTGCCCGACTGGGCCGAGTCGCCCACGTCCGGCAAGACCTGGACCCAGCGTGAGCGCATAAAGTCGGCCACATGTCTCTCCCTAAGCCGTGACGGCCACTTTTTGGCCGTCGGCGAGACGGGCTACGCACCACGTGTGCTCATCTTCAACCTCGACGATACGTCCTCGGATATCCCCCTCGTCTCCATCAACGAGCACAGCTTTGGCGTGACAGCCGTCGCCTGGTCCGCCGACTCGAGGTACCTGGCTTCGCTCGGTGCCGCCAATGATGGGTTTCTGTATATCTGGAAGATTGACCCACGCACCGGTGCAGCGAAGCTGTTCCAGCAGAACCGCTGCACATCATACGTGCGTGGTATGATCTGGCTGGGAAGCAACAATCTGGTCACATTTGGCGTCCGCCACGTCAAGGTCTGGCGCATTGAAGAAGGCGCAGCTACCAGCACGTCACCGACAAAGGCCCGGTACGGCGGGAATGACGGCTACGCGTCGACACCACCGCCCTCTTACCAATCCCAGAAAGAACTGCAGCCGCAGCAGAAGACGCTGCCGGGGCGGAACATCTTACTAGGATCGATGCTCGAAGCCATCTTCACCTGTGCGGCGGCGCTACCCGATGGCGGCGCCGTGATCTGTTCGGAAGCAGGCGATATTTGCCTGCTCGAAACGGTCAACAAGCAGATGAAGCTGACCCGTGTTCGTGACACGCGGTTTACTCTGACCTGTGTGTCGGTTCGGAAAGACCGCGTGTACTTTGGCAGCAAGACCGGGCACTCCATGACCATCGAGCTGGATGAGTTGCTGCTGGAGGGCAGACGCGCCGCACAGCTCCCCTCAACCCCGTCCACACCATCACTCTCCTCGAGCTCACCAAGTCTTCAAAGCCGAATGTCATTTTATGTACCGTCGATGCGCACCGGCCTTGTTGCCATTGGCTTTCTGACGGGCCATGTGGTCACCATCGACACAAGGCAATCCATTGACATATTCTCCGGTACCGACCATGTTCCTGGCGAGGATCCTGCACCACACGTAAAGCGGATACCGATCCCGGGCCATGGGGAACCTATTCTCGGTATTCAGCCGCTCTCCCTACCCAACGAAGCCAACGCCGCGTTTTTCACCTGGTCGAGCTCCGGAAACATCCTGTTGTGGAACATTGACGGCGAAATCCAGTCGTCCCTGCAGGTGCCGATCGACCAGTCAGTAACGGGAGATGATCTCGAGCCAACAAACCAGCTCTCCGCCGTGCGGGCCACACAAGGCGGCAAGCTCTTCGTGACGGCTGACCGGTGCGGCGTCTTGCGTATTCTCGATTTTGCGACAAAAGAGACGATCCTCGAAACCAAGGCGCATGCCTCCGTTTGCCAATCGATCTCCATCTTTGAGAAAGGATCGAAGCTGCTGTTAGCAACCTGCGGTCGCGACCGGACGGCCCAGCTGTTCCACCGGTTACGAGACGGGACGGTGGAGCACTTCCAGACACTCGAGTTTGCCGCCAAGGCGGTGCAGGTGCTCATCTCGCCTGATGACAAGGTCATCACCTGCTCTTTTGACCGTACGCTCCAAGTGTACGATCTCGTATCCAAGGAAGACGAGCCAGACATCATGGCTGCCATCCCGGCACGGGTCATCACGCTCAAAGCATCACCGTCGTCCATGGCCCTGTCACCCGATGCCCGGACGGTGTTTGTGTCTCTCCTGGATCGCACCATCTGCCAGTACGATCTGACCACGAGTCGGCTTGTCAGCTCCTTCAAGTGCATCGACGAGGGCGGCTCCGAGTCGGCCCTGTTGGACGCGCTCGTCTATGGAACGCAAGCCACGGGCATGCCGCTATCACCGCCTCCATCGCCCTTGAACATTATGTCCACCGACACGCCATTCCTGCTCGGCCTGTCGAACACAGACAAGTCGGTGCGCATCTACGACGCCAACACAGGCGCGTTCCTCGATCGCGAGTGGGGTCACACCGAAGCCATCAACGGTGTTGCCTTGATCGAAGAGGACGGAGAGACGGACAGTCCGACCAAGCCGGGGGGGCCAAGCTCATTTTCAGGTGGCTGCCGGAAAGTGGTCAGCGTCGGCTCCGACGGAACCATCATGTTCTGGTCTCTTGATCTACGCGAACAGCTTGCTCCAGGCTCTTCCATCAGCCGCGATCCATCGCCACACAAAGACACGATCTCTGCCACGGCTTCAAGACCACCCCTCAGGAGGGTCTTGTCAAAAGCTGAGCTGGCCGAGTTCCAAAGACCATCTACGTCAAACAGTGTCAACGGTGGTGGCGGCAGCATTAGTGGCAGACGGTCCCCGTCACGGTCACTGTCACGGCGGTCATCCCGGTACAACCTCTCCACAGGCGCGGGAGCAGCGGCACGGACACCCATCTCCGTACTTCTCAACAACCCGGCCAACGCCATTGTCGAAGATACGCCATCTAGGAGGGCATCGGCAGGAAGCGCCTCGGGCAGCCCACCGGTGCCGGCCAGCCCCAAGGCCAAGGTCCGGCGGCGACCGTCCCTCCCTGCTATGAGCAGCACAAATACTACGCCCACCAACAACAATGCCGGCAGCGGTGGTACCATGCGCAAGAAGAGTAGCGTCAACAACCTGCGCAGCTCGTACGGGTTTGGCAGCCTCAGCATGGCGACGGAGCAGACGTGCCGACAGCTGCGGGCCTACCGTAAGCGTCTTGCCTCCACAGACCCCATTGCACAGGACGTCCTCGTGGAGCTGGACCAGGAGCTCCGGCTGACGTTTGCTGCCCTCGGCGACCGGGCCACGCGCAGCAAGGCTATGAGTGAGGAGCTCGACGGCCTGCTGGACGAGAAGCTCGAGCGGCTGGTTTCGCTTCTCGACAAGAAGTGGAACTTGCGCCAGCCCCAGCGCGAACGTGACCGCGACCGGGATCGTGATCTGGACCGCCCGGTGCTCCACCGCCACCGACAACACGACCGCGGCAACAGCGCTGCGAGCGCCGCCAGCAGCAGCAGCGCGGACGACCAGGACCGGAACCAAGATACGGACCGGGCCGGCGGCGACGACCGCAGCAGCAACAACAGCGCCGACATGGACAACACGTCGCCCGACGAAAACTCGCGACCGACCTCAATGGCTGGCTCGATGCGCATCTAGTGGAGCAAGCACCGGGCAGCAGCACACCGTTGACCAGTGTGTTTCCTGCGTTGTCCTTTTCCTTTCGTTTACTTACGTTGTCAACCCCAATACTCTTTTCTGCCTTGTATGACTAGTCCTATTATACCACATTTGTCTTTTCCCCCCCTTATATTCGGAGTGTTTTCCTTTTTTCATGGGCGGCGTACTTTGCTGGCGTTTTGTCTTTTTACTGTTTCTTTCCTTACCCATTGTCGCTCCCTTTCTCTTTTCTTACTTCCATTTTTTTATCTGTTACTGTGTACTATTAGGATTTTTTCGGGAGGGGAAGACCGTCTATGCCGAGGGGGGCTAAGTCGTTGCCCATCAGGGGGTTTTACTTTGTTTTTGACATTTTGGCTTCAGCAACGAACCATTTTCTCACAGCGCAGTTCCGGCGTGGCTGCTGGCGTTTTATTTCGTTTGATTCATCATTTTCCCTTTTTCTGTCCTTTCCTTTTTCTGTGTCCGAGAGAGAACCTATTTGTATTATTATATTTCGGCAGGGAAGAAAGAACATGAGCGCGAGAGTCAGAAAGCTCTATACGATATTTTCGAAGTCTTGACACGTCCCATCATCAGCCACATGTGTCTCTATGACGCAGGAGGCCGCTCCCTGGTCGTCACCTGCTCTGTATCTCCTGCGCATGCCTGTCTCCGTCTTACTCTTTGCTCTCCTATCGAAAATAGACAGCCTGCGTATACGTGGGGAACATTTGCCATGCCTCGAATTACCTCTTCTGCAAGCACTTGAACGAAAACAGCATCGCCATTTCCACACTTTGCCGCATATCTTTTTCACATGCCTTACCCTCTTCGCCCCCTGTCTGCATATCAGACTACCGCTTCGGTCTGCACGTCCTAGTCGCCGTTACCGTTATCAGAATAAAAAAATAAAAAAAATAAGCGAGAAAAGCAGCGTCTGTACGTCGTACCTGTCTATCACTTTTCTTGTCTCCTCTCGCTTTTTGACGCCGGCCCTCTCGTCTGATTTTCAGCTCGCGTTGCTGCATGCAGTTTGGGCTCCCCCACTCTGGCGGTGGCCTTTCCCGGTCGGACAGCACCTATCACTTCGTACTTCTATATCATGGCGTCTCCTTCTGGAATCACTTCTTTTTCTTTTCCTTTCCTTCTACTGCAGGTCTTGGCCTCCTTGGCCAAGACAAGGCCAGAAGAAAGCCTCCAATGGCGTGGACCAAACAATCGGGAACATAAAAGGGAAAGGTCAACAAAAAAAGGAAGGCTGTCATGGACGAAAACAAAACGAAAGTGGTTTGAGGTTTCACGGGCTGGCCAGCCAAGCATGGGGGAAAAGTGTGGGGGCGCCACAAAGCAGTCAGAGTCAGAGGAGAGTATCTTTCTCGTATGTCGTACGGAGTACAATAGAAGAAAATTAGTAGAGAAGGCCGTCCGGGCAAAAGAGCCAGAACAAGAATCAAAAGGGGAAAAGAGGAACAGAAGAGGGAGACGACCACCCCACGCTCCCCAGTGCAGGTACCAACAGTTGCCCTTCGGACAGCCGGAAACAAGACGGGGGGCAAAGCACAGACTGTGGCAGTCTCTTTCCTCTCATAGACACAAATTAACCTGCTCGCGAGTTTTTGAGTTTTGCTTCCTCGTACAACAGCGTCGCTGCTGTTTATGCATACAGAGCGTCAAGCTTGTTGGTTTGTTGGTACAAAGTACAAAGCACTTGTACTTGCACGATAGATGTTTGGTTGGGTCCCGATCCGCTATCCGCCCTGCCATTTTGGCTCCAGTCTCGTCGCCAGTCTGTCCATTCGCAGAGCATACGCGTACGTAATGAATACTATGCCACTGCAGTCCAACTGCCTTTTAGGAGCGGTTTCGCGGCTCCAGCCGTCCTTTGAAAGAAGGCAAGGAGAATTAAATCAATAAAAAGGACGACAGATCGGGAATTCCCACGATGCGGTGGATTTCGATGACGATGGATGTCTGTTTTTTTCTGCGACGTCAAAAATCCACCGTGCTTTTGCAGGCCTTCACGATCGGCGAAACAGTGGGATAAAATAAAAAAAAATCTTCAAAGAGCCCATGCGCCCGGAGGGAGCCTCTTCTCTGTCATATTTGCCCTTGAGCGAAAAAGGCGTAGACAGCCGGGGGCTTGTCCTTGCTTCTCAACGGCGGCCATACTATTAGAAGATACGGGAGATAGGCTGGTCCCCGTTTCGGGTTCCACACCCCTGGTCGTGTGTCCCTCTTCTCTTCTTCATTATGACCTTCCCCACTCATCCCGCGCTCTTCCATGCTTTAGAGAAGGAGGAGAAGGGACAGAGAAGGAAAGGGCAGAGGAGGCAGGCGGGTTTTCGAGATTTACTCTGTTCCTTCCGTTTGCTCGAGAGGTACTCCGTAAAGGTAAGACAAAAGTACATCTGAAGAGCCACGGGTAGACAAGGAGACGCGGAAGGAGCGAAGAAGAAGAAAAAAAAACACGACTCGCTCGTCAAATGGCCGTCGGTTTCCTTATCTCTGTAAAGCTGGGGGAAGGGAGGAGGATGGACTTGGGGGGCACACCATGGAAAGTGGGTTCTGTGACCATTTTGTCTTCGGGGTGTAGCCTCTTGTCGTTTATCTTTAACTCGAATGGGCCAATCATAGGCCGTAGCGGCCCTCCCTTCTTAGGTGTGCGCCCGTCGTTTGTTCGTTGTTTTGTTTCTACCCCCGACCCTTTATCTCGAAAAACAACGACACGCAGCAAAAGTGCGCATTCGAAGAGGAACCAGAGGCGAAAAGAAGGAAGTGTGTTATGCCGTGTTTTGTGGAAAGAGGTTTGGACACACTCACTCTCAATCGCGAGAAATTGGTCGTCGTAAGGGCACATCAACAGAGATATTGGAACAGGGGAACTACGATCCAAGCAAGGCCGCTGATATCCAAATGTTTGCCGATTGAGAGAAGGCTCACAGTGAAAACTTTGCTAGTCCCTATCTTCCAGGCTGCGGCTGATAGGAACAACACGCAAGGCAGTGTGTATCCTCGATACTTGGCTCGCTTTCTGAACGGATGGTTCGATAAATAATTCGATATCCAATATTCTCGAAATGTCGAAGAAAAGTCATTAAAAGAAAGAAAGCAAGACAGAAAAATAAAGGCCAAGCTCCGCCCCGCTGCATGGACGCCTCCACCCCATTGCGTTGCATGCACCACGACGCCCATCAGATGCTGATTTTTTTTTTGGTCGTCCTGTCTCTTCTCGGCCTCTCTTCAACACCATTTTCCTTCTTCGATGCGTCCACGTCCCTATTTGTACCAGCCGTGCCGTCGAACCTTGCCATCGGGACCGAACTACTGTACTTTATCATGCGTCGTCGGCCCTCTTTTTTCTCTCTTGGGGTGTCCATCGTTCCTTCCTGTTATTCCTGTTGTTCTCTCCTCTTGCCTTCCCTGCCGCTTTCCTGCCTATCTCTTGGACCACTTGGTGGCCCATCCCTGGGTCTTAGCTTCGAGCCAGGAAGGAGCGAAGCATGCTAGAACAGGGCCGTGTCTATCATGGCTCCCAGGGAAATGGATCGGTGGGGAACGAGGGAAAGGGAAGAACGGGACGAAAGGGAGAGCAGCAGGGCCGGACTCGAAATATTTTCATGGATGTGCGTAGATACACAGGCATCAAAGTCAGAAGAGAGCGCGTGGCTTTTTTGCCATGCGTGGTGGATGTGGTGGACCTGCAGGGAATATATCAGGAAACGGGGTAGCTGGTCCCTGCTTGATAAACGGCTTCGCGACGGTTGGCTGGATTTTGGGTCGTTCTTTCTCTCTTGTCTTTAACCTTCCCTGCTTCCTTCTTGATTGGGCTGTTCCTTCCCTTTTCTCTCTCCCTCCCTCTTCGCACCCTCTCTTTCTTTCTCTCCTTCGTTCCTTCCCTCTCTTGCCCTCACCTCCATCGTCTCCACCACTTTACTTATCCTACCCTCCAACTCGTTTCTACGACGTATTACCCTCCATCACTCGCTCCTTCCTCCTCCACCCTCCCCTCATTCCCGGGAAATCGCGTGGTTCTTGCCCTTAGGACCTGCCACCCTTGTCGCTTGGCCCTTTCCGCACTTCTCGTCTATTTCCATCTTTGCCCCGTTCTCTCGTCTGTAGATAAACGTCAACTGTCAAAAAAGGATCAAAAGACTCTTCACTCCCCCCATTCTCCCCTCCTCACCTTGCCCCTGTGATATATTCTAGTGTTATCTTTTCACTGAACACCAACTTCTTCTTTTATACACCACTGCTTTTCTCAACTACCCTCTTCAGCCCTCTTCTTAACCATGTATCAACAGTGGATGTAATACGTCCAACCGCCCGCGCAGATCGCCTTACAGCACTCTTTCGCCCGGATACCCCTCCTCAGTTTCTTATATCGAATTTCTATACGGTCCACCCTCCTTCTAGAGAGACACACAAACAACAGCCACAGTCACAATGGTCTGGTACGACGCAAACCGCATCGAGCGCACCGTCACGCGCCAATTCGTGTGCTCGCACCTCCTTCCCGACGAAATCGCCCGCTTGGACCGGCCGCTGGCCTTTGGCGATGGCCTCACCGACGGCACGTACTGGGAGTGGATCGACGAGAAGGCCAAAAAGATATTTCTGATCCTCGTCGACTTGCACGTGCCCGACCAGATCTTTGGTGTGATTGACGACTCCTGGGACGACGAGGACCTGCCCATTGCCCGCGAGCACGTCGAGCGGCTGGCTTTGACACCCAACCGCGACGCTCGTTTCGACCGCAAGTTCCACCAGCGCCAATACTACTACCTACTCAAGCCGCTCGAGCGCAGCGACGATGTCGTGGTCTACGAGGACATGGAAGTCGTGCCGCTGGACCTGGTCGACCGCAGCCCGGGCGGCAGCGGTAGCACAGGAAGCGACGGCAGCGGCTCACCCGGCGGCGGCAGCAGTGGTGGCGGACTCACAAGTAGCAGCAGTTCCGGGAGCGGGCTCGGCGGCGGCAGCAGCAGTTTGCCCGGTGGCGGCGACCGCATCGTTCTTCCCAACTTCCCGGGCATGGTCTTTGCCCGGCGGCGCATCCCACTGGCGCCCATTGCCGGCTCGGCCTACGGCTCCGGCTACGTCACGCTCGAAGAGTTCCAATACGAGGTCAGCAGCATCAAGTCCGTGCAGAACGACCATCTCGTGTCGTACTTTGCCTCGTACGTGCACCAGGGCTATGGGTATGTGCTCTTCACGCCGGCTGGCGAGGGCAGCCTCAAGTCGTTTTTGGCCACGACCCCGGCACCCATCAAGGCCCTCGCCAAGCGCGACCGCCGCCGCCTCATCTTTAACTGGATCCACTGCCTCGTGGACACGCTGTGCTTTGTGCACAACCGGGGCCTGTCGCACGGCAACATCAAGCCGTCGACCGTCCTTTTTAGTCATCACAACAACGACAACCACATTTTCTTTTCCGACTTTACACACTTTGGCATGGACAGCGGCGGGTCGAGTCACGACAAGGCGTCGTTCGACAAGGAGTCGTACGACTACGCAGCGCCCGAGCAGTGGTACCGGCCCTCCGGGAGCAGCAGCGGCGGCAGCAGCAGCAGCAGTCGCAAGAGCACACTGACGGGCGAGGGCGGGTCCGGGGGTCGCGGTGCCGGTATGAGCATGTATGCAGGCAGCGTCTACGGCAGCAGCAGCAGCCGTGACAGTGCCATTGGCAGCGGCGTGGCCAGCAATCGACACCGGCATGACAGCGGCGAAAACGTTGGTCTCGGCCTCTCGATGTCCCCCGAGCAGCACATGACGACGGCGTCGGGCTTTGCCTTCCAGGTGGGCGCCTCGGCCAACTTTTCTATCAGCCGGAGCAACACCATGGGCGGTGGCGGTGACGGCTACTATTCGTCGTCCAGCGGGAACAACGGCTCCAACATGCCCATCCCCCAGCTGAACCCACAGGCGGCCGACGTTTTTTCTCTGGGATGCATCATCCTTGAAGTTCTCAGCTTCATGCTCAAGCGCCAGACGCGGGCGTTCGCCACACACCGTGCCGCCAAGCACAAGACCCCCGGCCGCGGTGGCGCCGTGCTCGACTCGTCCTTCCACAAGAATTTGGGCCAGGTCGAGAGCTGGATGTCAGGTATGGCGCGCGACGCCGCCTCCTCCCTCGGCAAGAAGCGGGCCGTCAAAATGAGCTCCGACGACTACGACGGCACGCTCGCCGGCATCGCGCCCATGCTGCACGTTGTCGAGCGCATGCTAGCGTTGCACGCCAGCGAGCGGCCCTCGGCCTACGACGTGCAGACCCGCATGTACCAGATCCTGCGCGACCACTGCGGCATCTCGGAGCCGCACTGCGTGCACGAGTACGGCGGCTTCAACATGGGCTGGACGGACTATGCCGGGTACGCCGGTGTTGGTATGAGTGCCGGAATGAGCACCAGCGCAGGTGGCGTGAGCGGCAGCTACTACTCGTACGGCGGCAGCGGCACGGCCGCAGGGAGCTATGGCGCCAGCGCCGGCACCGGCACCGGCGGCTACGGCAGCAGCTACTCGCACTCACCGCGCCTCATCATGTCCACCAACGGCACCAACACGACAGCCAACAGCAGCCGCGCTGTGTCGCCCACGACCATGATGGCCATGTCGCCCACCTCCACATCCATGATGGGCGGCTACAGCTGGAGCAGCAACAGCGGTGCCGTCAGCCCGGCGGCCGGCCCGTCGCGCACCAGCAGCTTCAACTATGGCAGCGGCAGCTTCAGTAGCCACCACGGCCAACGGACCATGAGCGGCCGGCGCGCGGCCGTGCACCACACCCGAAACGACAGCGGTTCGGGCGGCAGTGCCCGGAGCAGCGTCGCCGGCGTGGGTGGTGGTGGCGGCGGCGGTGGTGCCAGCGTCATCCTCGAAGAAGAAAGCGAGGGTGGCAGCATTGCCAGCGGCAAAGACGGCAGCAACAAGGACGGCGGCAAGAACGGCGGCGGTGGCTTCGACCTGGCCAACGGCCTGCAGGCGATCCGCAACCTGCAGATCCGCGACAAAGTGCGGCAGTCGTGGAACTCGCCGGTGTACGCCGCGTGAGGCGTGATGACTGCAGAGCAGAATGGCACTGGATAATGTTTTTGAATAATTCGGATGTACGAGTGGAAACAAAAGCCCCGAATCGGCAAGGCCCGCGGGTCTAGGAGGAATACCTTTGTTAGTTTTTATGATATCTTGACGCGAAAGGGACGGCATGGAGTTGGCGGTGTTTTGTCTTTTTTTTGCCTTCCTTCTTTTGATCTTTTTGATCTTTTCTCCTTTGTATTTCCTATATCCAACTTCTTCCATTTTTCTTCAATATCCATATTACTTTTTGGGCCATCTTTGCATTGTCGAAATGAAGCTTTTCAAACCTCGTATTCAAGCATCAAAAATTGATAAAATACTCACGGTAAAAAAGATGGGACGAAAAACGAAAAGAAACATCTGCGCTGTGGTGTTCGTATGTGATGGCCCTGCCAAGAAAGCCAATCTTAAAACAAGAGGGCCCCCCAAGCTTTTTGAAGGGTCCTCCCATTGAAAGACACCGTTGACTGGCCCCTATAAAATGCGGAGAAACAGAATCAGGTGGAATACGAGAATGGAATTGGAAGTGAGGGCAACTCGAGCAGTTCACGGGACAAGAGGCAGCGCAGACGATAACAATGCAACCCCCTTCCCGTGAAATTAGGAAAAAAGCATCTCACTCACACGCACACGCTCTTTCTCCTCTTCTCATTTCAACATAGAGACAAGATACGAACACCGGGAGCTCTGTTTCACGATTCGCATTTCGAAGTGCAGCAAATGCAGCAAATGCACCAAAACAATCACGATCAGCGCTCTTCTGCATCGGACCCCTAGAGGTTGATCCCTCACCCCCTGCCCCTATTACCCCATACTGCGGAGCAGACGGCCCTTTTGAGAAGGAGATCTTGTCGTGATGCGGACGAGGAAAGAAAAGATAGAAAGAAAAAAAAGAAGAAAAAAAAAGAAGCAAAAACCACGCGACACAAACAAATCGAGTTGAAAAGCAACAAACTACGCCGCAGAAGAAAATGAAAGGAGAGGTTCACGCAGGTATCCGGCGTAGGACAGCATCTTGCACGATGATAAGAACAAGCCCAGTACGTCGTTAGCTGCACTTGTACCTACATCTCTGTGCATCTCTGTGCATCTCTGCACATCTGTCCCTCGAAAAGGAAACGCTCCGCAACTCTCAGTTCACCAGTCGGCCGTATCTGATTCGACCGCAAATACTTGCCGGCAGAGGCACAGCACGAAATTTGACCCTCGTGTCCGGTGTCCAGAGCCAACACAACAACAGTATCTTGCCATGTACATTGAAAGTACCAACAAAAAAGACCAACAAAAAACCAACTAGACTCGCTCACAAAAGACGGGACGCCAGAAACACGAGCTCTCCCTGTCCGTCCGGTCTGTTTGCAGCGGGCTCCACCGCTGTAAGACAGCGCTAAAATAAGGTACGAGGGAAAAAAAGCGTGAAGACACCGCGCGCGGCGAAAAGTGGGGCCAATCCAACCAGGCACGAAGTAGCTTTTGTATGTCGCACCCTGCATTTTGATACTTCTCATTCCAGTGATTCCTGTCATGCACTACGTCGTATGCAGTCATTGACAGCCCAAAAGCGGCCCGGTTTTTTGCACGTCCTCGTTGCAACGGTCGAATCAACGGGAGGAAGAAAAAAAAGTAAGGAAACGAAACGCTTTGAGACGCCGGCTCGACTGGCTCAGTACGAACGCTGGTGCCTCTCGCACTTTTGCGTCTCTCATCCGGTGTTGAGATCTTGTCTTTGTGGATGTACGATCTAGGCAGCTGCCGCGCAAGGGACTAAGACTTGCTGTTTGTGCCGTAGGGAAGGAGCGCTCCGGTGACTGTTGGAAGTAGGGGCATCGCGTCTCTTTCCTTTCGCGATGCTGTACTCGTACTTGTGCATCTGCCTCAATTCGCTTCCTCGCTGCAGGAGCACGGGGCACAGCAGTGTTTGTGTGTATCTGTGTGTGCTTGTGTGCCCCGTAGAAGCTGCGAGTATATTACTCCTTGAGTTCTTATCTTGTCCCCGGTCAATCTTCTTGTGCAATGACCCCTCGATATACGCCGTATGCATCCAAGCATCCACCGGTTCAGCGACCAACGTGGACTCTCCTGCCAGGAGGACCGCTGTAAAGCCTGGACGCCATGCTCGGTGGTGCATGGTTCCTGCCGTTGGTGACGCCATTCGACAGGACGACTGCAGGGGAGGCAGGGGCCACAGAGCCGTAGAGAGCCACCAGCGGCTGCCGTCTCCGTCGGTGCAAAGAAACAAAGGGAAAGCAGGAGCAAACCAAAAGGAAAGAACCACAGAAAACTGAGGCCCTTTTGCCCCCGCGTCGCTCCTTCCCTGGTTCTTGGGTGTTGTTAGCGTAGCCTCAAGTGGGAAGGAGCCCCATCCGAGTGTCTTTTCCCCTTGCCCTCCCCTATTGTTTTCCACGCTACCACGACTAAAGATGCTACCCAAGCCCAGGCCAGAAGCGGAGGACCAATCCCACAATACGAGCCTCGGAACAATAAGCTTGCCTCGCGCCTGCCCTCTTTTCTTCGTCTCGTCGCGAATACAACGGTGCCTTCCGTTTTCTCTCATCGGGTTGTGTTGGCTCGTTCCTTTTTTTTTCTTGGCTTTTTACGCTTCGTACGCCGTCTCCTGTTTTTAAACTTTTTGCCTCCCTCCCCCCAATTTTTCTTTCTCTTCCTTGTCTTTCTTGTCTTCCTTGTTTCCCTTTCTCTTTCGTTTTTCCCGTTGTTTGTTGCACGCATCATCACGTCGTAGATTTTCCTTCCTCTTCGGTACACGGGGTTTTTTTTTTAATTTGTTTGTTTGCGGCGAGCTTCAAGTCTTTTTCTGTGTCACTCGTTCTTCTCCCTCTTTCACTTTCGACTTCTCTCGCTATTTGAGCTCTTGTTCTTCAAGGCTTCTTTTCGATACTCTCGTTACGCTCGATACTCTTCAATTCTCTCGCTACCAACCACTTTTCGATACTCTCGTTCGGCTTTTGTGTTGTATATACAACCTCACGATCGTTCGCATCTTCCTCTCGTTTTCAAATTCGCCTCACTTTTTAACCTTTCGGTTATCCACTCGCTCCTCTTCTACCGTCACTATGAGATTCACGACAGTCTCCGGCGCGCTCCTGGGCGCCGCCGTCTCGGCCAATGCCGCCTCTTCCTCACTGCCGCCCGTCTCGGTCGTGGGCAATAAGTTCTTCAACGAGGACGGCTCCCAATTCTTTATCAAGGGCGTCGCCTACCAGCTCTCCCAGGACGACCCGCTCATTGACGGCGACCAGTGCGCCCGCGATGTGGCCTTGATGAAGACGCTCGGCACCAACACCATTCGTGTCTACCACGTCGACCCGACCGCCGACCACTCCAGCTGCATGAGCGCCTTTGCCTCGGCCGGCATCTACACCCTGATCGACCTCGACACCTTTGACACCTACATTATGGATCCGGTGAGTTGACACTGTTGCACTGTCTTCTTTTTTTATATGCAATTCCCCCTAACCATGTACAGACCATGCCCGCTCCCTCCTGGACCGAGACGCAGTTCGGCCGTTTTGCTGCCGTCATGGACGCCTTCGCCTCCTACACCAACGTGCTCGGCTTCTTTGTCGGTAATGAGGTCATCGCCGTCACAAACCAGTCCATTGCCGCGCCCTACATCAAGGCCGCCACCCACGACATGAAGGTCTACCGCGACTCCAAGGACTATCGCAAGATCCCCATTGGCTACTCCGCCGCCGATATTGCCGAGCTGCGGCCCATGCTCCAGGACTACCTCACTTGCGGCGGCGACGACGCCGACAACGTTGACTTTTTCTCGCTCAACTCCTACGAGTGGTGCGACCCGTCCACCTTCACCAACTCCGGCTATGCCAACCTCGAGGCCCAGGCCATCAACTTCCCCGTGCCCCTGTTCTTCTCGGAGACCGGCTGCAACGTCCCCGGCCCCCGCCTGTTTGAGGACCAGGCCTCTATCCTAGGCCCGGATATGGACAGCAACTGGTGCGGCGCCATTGTCTACGAGTGGATCCAGGAAGCCAACAACTACGGCCTCATCACCTACGGCGACGGCTCGGCCTCCGACGACGCCCCCCGCAGCGGCACGCCCAAGCCCATGACCCCGGACTTTGCCAACCTCAAGGGCCAGTGGGCCACGCTCAACCCCACCGGCGTCAAGAGCGCCGACTACAACACCAAGTCCGTGTCCACGCGTGCCTGCCCGGCCGCCACCGCCGGCGGCTGGGAGGTCGACGGCAACGTGCCCATCCCCACCCTCGCCAGCGCGGCCATTGCCGCCGGTAGCAAGGCCAGCGGCGGTGGCTCCAGCTACACCGCCGCCACGGCCACAGGTAGCGGTAGCGGCTCGGCCAAGTCGACGGGCGGCGCAGGCAAGACGACCGAAACCACTGGCTCTGGCTCTGGCTCTGGCTCTGGTTCTGGCTCAAGTGGCTCGTCGCCCTCCGGCACCGCCTCTGGCTCCGCGGGCGCTTCCAGCGACTCTGCCAAGAGCTCGGCCGCGTCACTCTCGCCTAAGAGCCTAAGCGTCTTCAACCGCGAGTTCACGGCCGCCGGCGCCGCGCTGGTTGGTGTCATGATGGTCTTTACGCTGTGGCTGTAAATCGCCCAGTAACTACCCAAGAAAAACGCTCATTTTTTATCTCATATATTGTCTCATGTTTTATTCTCGTCATTCGCTGTCCGCCATCATTTTTATCTCCCTTTACTTTTATTATTTCTTGTCTCCCTTTTTCCTAATATTTCTGTACATATCTTTTTCTTATTTCCTGTACCAAGCATACACGTGTACATATACAATACCCCCTCTATTTTCTTCTTTTTCTTTACTACACACGATATATTGGAAAAGCGCAAATGATGGGCCCCGACTGGGAGAAAATGTAACATGATAGAAAGCAACACGCTCTGGACGATTGTAGTAGCTAGTGTTTTTGTTAATCTAATGTTCTCGGCCTTGTCATATCGACTTTGTAGTGCAATTTCTTTTTAGTGATGATTTAAATTTTACAACAGTTTAGGAGACATTTCTTTCAACCTTTTATCTTCATTTTTTATGTAAAAATTTTCAATATTGTCTCAATGTAAAATAAATAAATAAATTGTTAGGAAATATAAAAACGATGAGAGGCTTCATCACTCGGCATGCAACAACCGGGACCAGCCTCAAGGGTATAAATTACATGACCGAAGAGAAGGCAAGAAAAAGAAAGGCCACCAAGGTATCAAACAAAAAAGTATATAGCAGAAAAGCAAGCACCTACATTGCCGACCCTGGGATGAACAGCGAGGCAATCGTCAGCGACGCCGAAGCCAGGCCGGCCCAGAACACAGCCGCCCATACCGCCCGATTTTGCATCGCCCGCACGCCCATGTGCTGGACGGCCACGGTGCGGCTCCCCAGCCCTGTGCTTGTCGGCCAGAGCTCGGCCACCAGGCGCCGGTAGAACGGTGTTCGCGCTTGCCGGCGGGCCCACGGCTCACTCTCCGGGTCGTTTCGCGGGCCTAGGGCCTGCAAGCTGGCCTTGCGGAGGGGATCAATGCGGCTCGACGTGGAGCTGGTAGATGTCTGGTGGCGGTGACCGCGCTGGTACCGCTTCGGGCTGACACCACTGTCGTTCCGTCCCGCCAAATCCTTTTCCACATCGAGTGAGTACGTGGACATGGGCGATCCGGCCTCTTCATCGTCGTCACCGTCGTCTTCGACCTCCCACGCTCGGAGAAGTCGCTGGCCACGGAAGTGCAGAAGCAGGTCAATCTTTCGCCATGCTGCCAAGAGTACGGTCAGTGCCGGCCACCAAAAGGCCAGGCATGCCAGCCGGGGAAGGCTGCTGGCCATGTGAATCATCATCCCCGAAGGCGAGGAGCTGCCTTTCCCACCCACGAGGAGGATCAAGACAATGTCCAGGGCCACACCGACGAGGAACATCAGAAATGCGATGATCTGCACAAAAACCAGCCGTGGTGAGCCCTTCTCGACGTTACCGACACACCAATCTCGGACAAACACGGGAAACGACTGTTCCCGAAGTGCAGATTCTGCAGCTAGAAACGCAGGGAGAAGTGCAGAAGGATGTGTGGTGCGTCTTGCAGCACGAAGACATGCAGCACGTTCTGGAGGGAACAGGTCAGGGAGCGGCCGGTCACCTGTTGCGGCGATGTAGTGGCGAACGACGCGTCCCAGCTCGTCACGGAACGGCTGCAGTGTGTAGGGCTGCTGCTGCCAGTCAAGCGGAGTCGCAGAGCCACCGCGAGGCGACACCATGGATGGACTGATCTCACCGGACCTGGAAAGCGCATGTTTTAATGCCGGTGCTTCAACAGCGGATATTGGCTCCGCTGCCTCTGGCAGGTTTTCAAGAATGGTCAGGATGTTTGTCAATTTGGCATTGTCTGATCGTTGGTGGATTGAGGCCGCTAGACGCGAAGATGTGGAGAGATGAGAGGAGACGCTGGCCATGGAGGAGACGGACGCCGCTGTTGCTGTGCTGGCTACGGAGTTGGTCCGCGGTTTGAATTGGCCATTCGCAGATCCGTAGGGATAGCCCGTATTGCTCGTGTCAATGCTGAGATTGCGCCTGCTGTGGCTTCGACTGCTGCTTACGCTGGGTCCTCGACTGTGCATAATGTGCTGCTTGTTGTGGATAAATGCAGTTGGCGGTGGTGGATGTATTGATGCTTCAGGCGTTGTTGTCGTCTCGGCCGCGGACGCGGACGCGGTAGCAGCGGCAGCCGCTGCCTCTGCATCCTCCTGCGCGGCTTCTGCGGCCTCTGTCGGCCCCCATGCGGGAGCCATTTGCCGTTGTTGCGGCAGAAGTCGACTCCACCGCTCAACATAATCGCAGTACCAGAGAAAGAACTGTAGGTTCTCGGCACGGCGTTCCACATAGTAAAGATAGTCCATGAAGCCGTTGAGATCACATGGCTTTTGGGGTTGTTAGCAAGATATATTGTGTAAACGTGTGAGTGGAAAGCTCTTTAGTAACATACTTGCAAGGACTTGTTCTGAACTGTGTTCTCAAACGAGATGTCGAGGCTGGCTTCCCGACTGTGATTCTTTGACCTCCGCCGGTTGTGGCTCGGGGAAGCCATGGCAAGTGAGCTGAGTTGGCGGCAGTGGTATGTTGCAAAAGTAGAAAAGCCAGAGAGGCAAATGTGTGAAGTGAAGCACGTTAAAGGAGTTGCTGAATAGAAGCTAAAAATATATCAACATGGAAAGAACAGAATGATGAAGGGAAAAGCAAAAAAGGCGAAAAAGAGAAAGGAGGAAAAGAGAGAAAGGACAAGACGGCGAGGAGGAGGCAGCACCTGGTAAGTATATAGTCCTCTCTTGTGTACGATAAAAAGACGAAGACGACAGAATACCGGCGTGTGAGTGGGGGGAGGCTCTTGTCAGTTGGGACTGTTTGGCAGCTCCCGGATTTGCAAAACTGCAGCAGGGTCGAGGGGGCCGTGACAGCACCAAGATCTTGGAAAAGGAGAGAACAAAAGCACGCTCGCCCCAAAAACCCGGCCTAGCCACAAACGCGTCGAGTCTGGTCTGGCTAAAAGGATGAGCGAAACTTTGCTTTCCTCAGATGCAAAAACAAAGGAACGCCACGTTTGCTGTCATGCTCAAAAGTGTCCGTGTCCGTGCTCGTGCCGGTTTGTTGATGCCGGTTCGCGATGAGAGGGGTGTGAGGGATGAGCCATGGGTTTAAACGAGCGAGACAAGAGGGCGAGTGTTGTCAAAATAAAATAAAGATGGCGAATCACTTGTGCACAGTCGGTCTGCGTTCCGAATGCTGCGTGGGGCACGGAGGGGGGAGGACAGGTCAGGGGAGGCGAGGTAAAAAGAGTGTGTTGTCGATCAATTTGTCAACCTGAGACCCATATCTTTCTTTGGTTCTTGCGATTCTCGTCCTTCGGCCTGGCCAAGACCGTGCTTCGTGCATGTTGAAGACCGGGGTGCAGGGGAGGAAGATAAATCGAAGAAGAAGGAAGAGTAAAGAGAGACGTCGTGAAGAAAAGAGAATATGACGAGGATGACGAAAAAGGGAGGCAAACCACGCGAGCCTTGATGTCTCGAGACACGAGGAACCAACGAAGAAAAGGGCTTCAGGGAACAGGGGCAGATAACCTTGTGACGGTCGAGACGGGAAGGCACAGACTGGGGGATGGCCGCCAGGGGAGAGGGTGGTTGGAGCGGATTCTGAGTGTTGAGAGAGAGAAATATGGAATATGGATATCGAGAAGCGGCGGTGGACGTGTGATAGAAGAAGAAAGAGGGTACAGGGGGGCAATAAGAGGCCAATCGCATTCGCTGTTGACCTCATACATGGATGTTGGAGGGAAGGCGCGTGGGTGGTGCGCAAGATGGCGTGGGAAGGTGCGGGCGGGCATGAGGCTCTGTCTGCAGCCCGACACGGAAGGAGGGGAGGGGAGGATGGGACCTGCATGCAGGGCTTGCGTCAGGTACGGATACGACGTCAGATACTTGTGCGGCGCAATGGCGACATGGTGCGCTCTTGTCCTTTTGCACCTTTGCGCACAGATGATGTAGGGAAAGTGCAACTTGCCAAACTGCTGGAGAGGGAAGGAAGTAGCAACGTTGCTTCCCATTTAAGATACTGTGCATCACCAAAGCTTTACGATAATTTTTTTTTTGGAAAGAGCGAAGGCAAACTGTCTCACTACGTCCTCGGGTAAGAGTTGTAAAAGCGGCAAGAGCAAGTGAGGAAGGTGACCGGGCTCTTGGCTGCCCAGGGACGACCGGGAAAGGCAATGGCCTGACCTGAGCTGTCATTTTTCATTGACTTTTTTCCTCCTTCTCTTCTCTTTTCTTTCCAGTCCAATCATACCCTCTCGTTGCCCAATCGCTGTGACGACCTGACTTGAGGCTGATTGCATCTCAAAACGACACTTTCTTTCCACCCGGTGAAAAAGTATGGTACACATGTGCTGGGGTGGGTTTTGGAAAAGGCCATCACCGTGTTGTGGCTGGGCCAGACTTTTCGGTCTCTTTCTTTTCTTTTTTCTTGTCTCCTTTCTTGTCGGGCCTGGACTGCCGCTTTCTTTCTGACACCTCCCCCTTCATTATTTACGACCGGGGTTGTGGCCTGACCCGTATCGGCCGCGATGCGTTGTCAAACCCGTAGTACGAGAAGGGTGTACTCCGTAAGTGATACGCGAAAGGACGCCCTCCTTCCCGACTCTATTTGGCATTGACCGAGGGACTCACATCCCAGTTGGAGATCGCGAAAAGGCGTTGTCTGGCTCTGAAAGGGGCCGGGGAAGAAAGGTACGGCCAGCCACACTGCCCAACCCCCCCTTCTCCTCTCGCGTTTCAGCTCTGCGTCGAGCGCATTGAGTGGCGAGGGGCGCTATTGGTGTGTGTTATACGATGAAAAGGTACTCGCGTGCTTCATTCTTTGTCTTTAACTCCAGCCAAGGGTATGTTTACTACTTGGGGGTTTCTCTTGTTTTCTTCATCGCCAGTCTTGCGAAACTGCCTAATCGGGAAAGCTGCTTGGTATAAGAGAAAGAGGCGGGTACCAAATCCTAGATACGACATGCGGCCCAGCCGAAGCATAGTGCTACTTATATGATAATTCGTAGCTAGACTGCACTCGTCTCCATATCTTATGTGCCTCTTCGACTACCCGGGAAAGGTTGTAGCCAGTTCGGTCTTCCCCGGTGTCCTCTGCTCGATAGTATCGAGTCTTTGACATCTTTCGCCCAGTTTTCGCCCAGTCCCCTAAAATAGGACCTTCATTTAGCCAGTTCGAGCGTCGTCAGAACCAACAAGCGCCGACGGTCGTCCTCTATTCTTTTGTCTCTCCTATATTTCGTCGCTTCCTCTGCCCAGGAGCATGGGAAGCCGCCTTTTGAGACACAGATCGCCCCTTGCCCTATTCTCCCGCCGTGCTGCGCCGCCAACTTGGTCGACGTTACTTGGTATGTCTGGAAGCTTTGGGAAGCAAAATAGCAATAAATTGCCCTGTCGCGCCCCATTGATCGACAGTGCACTCGCACAGTCGTGTTCAAGCATCCTTGTCTTTTCCCATCTCTCTCGGTTGTTTGAAGCCGTAGCAAGGATCCTGGAGGTCTCAAGGATCTCGAAGGAAGGAAGGGCATTGCGAATCGACGAATCGAGATCTCGAGGGAAAACATGGGAGAAAAAGAAAGGCCCTAAGGGTGAGGCATTTCAATAGAAACGGGCCGTCTCCATGTCAAATGACCACGCGAGACGACACGGTGAAACTCTAAACAACTGGCGGTGTCTTTCTTTTCTCGGATTCGCCCATGCATTTGCTATATCCCATCGTATTCCCATCGTGTAGAATATAGCTTGACACATCCCCAGGCTTCCTGGTCACGAGAATAGCGGCAAACAACCGAGACCGAAGGGGGCAACGTCATCGACCTCTGAGCGAGCGTGTGTCTACTGGCCTACGGAGTACTCGCGGAGTCCTTTTTTGGGTCGGTCCCTTGGGGGTCCCTTTTGGGGTTCTGGGTCCTTGTTTCAGGCCTTGTCATGCGCTGTGGGATGCACGCAGATCGCCTCGCCAAAATAGATTAGAATCGAGAGGAAAAAGAAAGAGTTGGATGCAGCCCCGGTAAGGCTGTCCCTGGTCTTGCAAACACGGAAAGTCGCGTCACGGACCACACATTGCCAAAAAGGATACGTACCATATTTTCTTGGTCGACCCTCGACGCGCCTTTTCACACGACACGATGCGATTGTCGCGACGATGCAGCGGTCGTCCTCTTTTCGTGTCCAGGTCCGGCAAAATGCGCTGAAACTGGGACAAGAGGTCGGGGTGGCTGTCATCGTTGAGAGAGTAGTAATTACTCCGTACGGTGGGCTAGAAACCTAACCAAGGCAAGGTCAAGGACTCGACGTCGAAGCCCCGTTCTGTATGTCCAACGGTCGTCGTGTCCCTGCCACACGAAACACAGGTGTCGTTGTCCAATCCAGGTTGCTGCGAATTGATACTGCCTCCTCATGGGCGTTGGTCGTACTCGTAGAATACTCGTAAAATACTCCGTACTCGTACCTTGAATTGTGGGTCTTGGAGAAATTGTGGGGCTCTGCCAGCCCCAGGCCCATAGTGACAGCTTACGTCCTTTGCTGGGCGCAATCCATTCAGTGGACCTTTCCGATCCGGCTCCTGAGCAAAACAACGACACCAAAACGCGATCCTCATGGCCCGGTACACCACACGGCGCTATCTAGTCCAGCAGCAAAGGTCGGACTCGAAACATTTGAACGAGTGAAACAAAGACAAAAGCCGTGGGCGGTGCTTTGAGCTCCGAGCGGCCCGCGCGCTCTCTCTCTCTTGTATTTGTCCGTCGCGTCTCTTGAGTTTTGAGCTTCTTGCGCATGGCGAGGACTCGTCGGCTCGAGGAGGACAACCACAGCGACGATCACGAGGGCATTGAACTGTACGACGCTGCGACGCACTTGGGAAGAAGTAGAGACGGCGACACCGAAGACCAGGACCACGACATGTCGTTGCGCGCCGACGAGCAGCCGCTGCTCCATGGCGACGGGGAGGACGGCCTGTTAAGGGAGAACGCGGCCGGCGACGACACTGATGGCCTGCCGAAGGACCCGACCGACCGAGAAGGCAGCTCAGCCGCACCGGGCCTGTTTGTCTGGCTGTTGACGCTCTCTGCCGGCCTCAGCGGCCTTCTCTTTGGATGTACGTTTGTTCCCACCTTGTTTTGATACGGAATTGCCCCCGCGGTTCTTTACTAACACGACAAAGACGACACCGGCGTCATCTCTGCCACTCTTGTGTCGATAGGCACCGCCCTCTCGGGGCGCGACCTGACGTCGTTTGACAAGTCCATCATCACGTCCACGACGGCCCTCTTTGCGCTCGCAGCATCGCCTGCCGCCTCGGTGTTGGCCGATGCCCGCGGCCGCCGGCGCGTCATCTTTGCGGCCGACGCGCTCTTTGTTGTTGGCGCTCTGATCCAAGCGGCCAGCAGCTCCGTCGGGCTCATGGTCATCGGCCGGTCTGTCGTCGGTGCCGCCGTCGGCGCCGCCAGTTTTGTGGTGCCCCTCTACATTGCCGAGGCCGCACCCGCGGCGCACCGCGGCCGCCTCATCACGGTCAACGTGCTTTTTATTACGCTGGGGCAGGTCATTGCGTACGTGCTGGGCTGGCTGCTCGCGGCGCACGCGGACCCGCGGACGGCCTGGCGCTGGATGGTCGGGCTGGGCGCGCTGCCGGCGCTCCTGCAGGCGGTGCTGGTGCTGCTGATGCCCGAGTCGCCGCGGTGGCTCGTCAAGGCCGGGCGCACGGCCGAGGCGCGGGCCGTCATTGGACGCGTGCAGGGCGGCGGCGGTGGTGGGGCAGCTGCCAGTACAATTACAGCCGCCACGTCAGCCATCCTCAAGACGATCGAGACCGAGGTGCGCGTCGAGGCCGAAGCCCAGCGCGTGCGCCAGCAGGCACGACGCACGCCGACGGCAGCGACGCTCTCCGGTGGGCCATCGCGCGGACTCGGACGGTTTGTACCGCGCTGGCTGCTCGTCGACGGCGACACGTGGGCCGCGCTGGTTGGCGTGCGGCGCAACCGGCGGGCCCTGGCAATTGCGTGTCTCCTGCAGGGCCTACAGCAGCTGTGCGGATTCAACTCCCTCATGTACTTTTCGGCGACCATCTTTACGCTCGTCGGCTTCGACCAGCCCACGCTCACGTCGCTGACGGTGGCGGCGACCAACTTTGTCTTTACGGTGGCGGCGCTGCTGCTGGTCGACCGCATCGGCCGCCGGCGCGTGTTGCTGTACTCGATCCCGCTCATGGCCTTGGGCCTGGTGCTGGCCGCTTACGGGTTTTCGTATCTGGATCTGTCGGTGGGCAACAGCGACGGCGATGCACCTCCCTCGTCGGGCGGGTCCGCCGGGTCCGCCGCCTCCGTCGTCCTGGCCAGCATCATGTTGTATGTGGCGGCCTACGCCATCGGCCTCGGCAACGTGCCCTGGATGCAGAGCGAGCTGTTTGCGTTGGACGTGCGCTCGCTCGGCAGCGGCCTGGCCACGGCCACCAACTGGCTGGCCAACTTTGTCATTGGCCTGACTTTCCTGCCGCTCATGGACGCGCTCACGCCGTCGTGGACGTTTGTCTTGTACGCCGTTGTCTGTGTCGTTGGCTTTTTGCTCGTGCGCGTCTGCTACCCGGAGACGAGCGGCCTGAGCCTTGAGGCGGCGGCGAGCCTGCTGGACGCGGACGACTGGGGCGTCGGCCGGCGGCGGCGGTCAAGGGGGTGAGGCGAGTCGTCCTTTTGCATCTCTGTACATAGCATAGCCTGATAATATATTCTTTTGGATAACTGTTTGGACAACGGCCGTCACCCCATGCCAAGCCCGTGTTGCAACGGCCCGACTCCGTTTGTTTTGTGTCGAGCTCTTTGTTAAGCTATTTTGCCACGAGAGGCGACCGCGGTCCTCGCAACAGCTTTTATTTTACCAAAGCCTCGCCCTAGGAAACTACTGCCTGCCGGCACGAACCCAGCGGGACCGAGCTTAATATCTTATTCGCACCTCGGCCTTGAACGAGGCTCTTCGCCTTTGAGTCGGACGTGCCACGAGCATCAAAGGCCTAGAACCTCGTCCCGGGCGCGGAAAGCAGCGGCAACAATCGGGAGGTGAGGTGCACGGGCCAGGCCGAAAGCGTGGGCTGTTTCCGCATCTCCACGACGACGGCTTCACTTCAGTTTAATGGACGTTCTAGAAATGTTGAGGAAGTTCTTTCCCCCCCATGTCCCCATCAGCGAAAGCCACACGTGTTTTCACCTTTTTCATAATTTATTTCCCTTCGGTTTCTGGATCCCGAGATGAGAGGCATTCAAATAAGCCCTTAATAGGAACAAGGCCCACGGCTTACCCGCATGGCAGTCGGCTCAGTGGGCTGGTGGGATCTTTGTCTTCTCTCTTTTTGTCAGCGTCCTTCACACACCGCGGCACAGCTGGGCCTGGGCCAATCCTTTCAGCCTGCGGCGGCAGCATGATGTCACTGTTGGGCGCCCAAACGTCCAAGCGCCCCAGACCACCTCGGCCCACGGAGAACTTTGAGAGGCGAGCTCGTCCCCAAACGAGTTAGCAGGGGGTGAGCACGGAGAAAAAAAAAATGAAAATCAAAACGATTACGACCCAGGCGAGCGAGGCCTGCCAGGGGGCTAGCTTCTCATGCATGATTCCATCACTTCTTTTTTTCTTCCTTTCCCCTTGATAAACGTCACCGTAAGATTACTTTTTTATGTCGTCGTCTTTTTCTACCATGGTCGTATTTGAGCAATTTTATCGGGAACCTGCGAGAGCCAGTTCATACTCTGGAGTATCGTATTATTTTATCTTATCCATTTCCGTGTCTTTTTTGCGAGCAAGGATCTTCATGGTTTCGTTCGTGCATCCCGGACTGGCTGAGTAAGGCCCTTGCATATCACCGACGGCACTCGATACGGCGCGTGCAGAAGCTGGGCTCGCTGGGCTGAATAGGCGTGTTCCTGATTGGCACAAACGGAAAACCCGGCCGAGGAAGCAACATTGCTGTCCATTTGTTTCAATGTCCTATCAAAGGAAGAGGAGGGGGACGCGACGTATGCTGCGTTGCTGTCCTGACAAACGAATCAGCCATTTTGATCCTGCTTGGCAGCTCTGCCTCGAAAGTACGATGCCACTTTGATACGGCGGCAGCCCGAAAGACAGTTCTAACTTCTCACCGACTTTGCCAGGGTGAGTCAAAGAGCGCTCTGTTCTCTAGTCCATGCTCCGTATGGCATGCGAGAAAAAGGGGCGTGCGAAGCAGTCATAGAAGATGGATGGAAAAGCAGTCCCTAACCGAAACAAGAAATTCATAAGGAGATACCGAGAAGATTGCTTGCTAATTTGGAGTCGACGACGTAAAGCTGTGGACCGAGGCGCGTCTCTCGGCGCTGTGCAGTCTGTGCAGTGCCAAGATGGAAAACATATAATACTGTACAATTCGATATTTCAAAGAAGAAAAAAACAGGAGATAGGCCAGGGGCCGCGGGCTGGGCGTGTGTGGTGGCGCTGTGGTGGGGACAAAGCCCACTAAAAACCCCACTGACGGATGGCAAGACGGGCTTGAACGACAGGGCGTGGCACCCTCCATCAGGCCAGACCCGGGCAGGGGCGAGGGTGGCCACGGCGTCGGGGCGAACACAGCGCCGACGACGAGAAAAAAGGAAAGAAAGAAAAACACATGCTATGGTGGGTATGCTGAAGTGGGCTCTTTAAAATTGGGGGGCAGACATCCGTTGCAATGCGATTATATTTTGCGAAACGGATATATTGGGCAGGAACGACCGCTGGCAGATGGGCCGTGGGTAATACGTCGTAGAGCAAAGCACAAAACAATGTACAGGAGGGCAGGCGCGATGCACACTTGTAAATACAAAAGGAAGAGGGCGAGTGCGAGTGCGTGTGCGAGGAACTAGGGGATCTGTCATAGAGGACGGCGTAGTATGCACGCGAGGCTTGCGTGTGTATGCCTTCAACGGTCGGATACGATATAAACAAATCCTCTAAACCCCGGCTTTGAAGACCGACTTTGGCGACGTGTTGTCTGCCCACGTTTGCCTTCTTGATAATCAAGTCTGTCCGGCTCGGGCGGTCTCCAGAAAATGGCCCCAGTCCCCCCGTCCGAAGCCCTGTGGACGAACGATCACAAATGGCAGCCGGGCTTAGGCTTCATGAAAAGTCGGAACACGGGGTTTACACCGTTGTGCAGCCTGCCATGTCGTCAATACGGCTCGTTTAGAGGCTGTGTCAGCCTGGGCTCAATGGGCTGCCCGCTGCTTCCTAGCTCGGTACAGGGGTGCCAAGGTGGGGTGCACGGATCGACTCGTAGCCTCCAGGACAAGCCGAAAGCACGAAGGCGCGAACTTGTTTTGTCATATTTGCACTGTCGAAGAAGGAGCAGCCTGCAAAACAGAAGAAAAAAAGAAGAAAAAAATCAACAGCTTGAGTGGGGCATTTTTACGCGGCTGACTGGTGTAGTTGAGTGCTACGGAGCATTACTCGAATACTAAGAAGGCGCGACCGATGATGCCCAGGACTGGCAGGACATCATGGGGAAAGAGCAAACGATGCCATTGTCGCAAGGGAGGAACGAACAGGATGGAGAATTGAAGAGGGAAGCAAATACCCAGTACAGAGAATGATGGACAGCCAAAACGAACCAAAATAGAAAACCAGAGACAGTTCAGCCGCGGCATCACCCGATTGCAGGAAACACAGGACGGGAACCATCAAGGCCCCGAAAGAAAGAAAAGAAAAGAAAAGAAAAGAAAAAAGAAAAGAAAACCCAGCGTCACGGATTTAGTTCGCCACCCGACCAACGGGTAGGAAAGAAACCCCCGGCCAGCACGCACGAGTTCCCATCACGTAAGGAAGGAGCAAGCGGCAAGAGCAGATCAAGAAATGGCAAGAAGTGAAAATCATAGTGCCCAGCTGGGCTGTAGGTAGCTCTTTCTGCCGACCCCGTATATGCCCCTCCCTCAGCTGCTTCCTTTTCTTCCTCGACACTTTCGTACTTATTGTGCCCGCTTTCCCATTTTTTCTTTTCTTTTCTCCATTGACTTTCCCCCTCTCTTTTCATTTTTCCATTTCGATTCCTCGCCATTACTTTTATCCCACTCATCGACACTTCTCCTCTCGAGCCGACCTCCCCCCGGATCCCCAGGTTGCTCTTGTTTACATATTTCACACCACCCCAACCCAAATTCCAGAGGAAATTAAGGCCCCGTCGACCGAAATCCGCCCAAAGCGCAGTGCCGCCCTTATCTTTACGCTATTATTGGGTTTTTCTCGTCGTCCTCTTTAGGAAATCCATTGTTTCGACTGACTTTTCCGAGTTCTTCGCATCTTTTCGTCTCACGATTGTCTTCGATTTCGATCTCAAAAAGAACAACGGCATTGTTAATTTTGACACCCCTGGCGCCGTAATACCACAACAAAGTCTCACGCAGCTACCCGCGCTTTTACGTCATCATCTCCGAATCCACACAGCCCGTCAGCAGCCGTCAGCAGCCATCAGCAGCCGCCTTCGACATGGCCAACGTCGACGACGAGTTTATCGCGGCCGAGGAGGAAGCCTCCCCCGGCATGTTCCCCGAACGACGCCGCTCTAGGTCCAGCATCGAGCGCCACCGGAACGACCTCGAACGCGTCCCGACCGCCGGCTCGGCCTCCACCTCCTCGTCCTCCCTCAGCGATAATGCCGCCCGCCAGCGGTCGGCGGCTGCTGGCCCATCCGGCCTGAACCGCACACGCAGCGAGCTCGAGATTGAGCGGCACCAGACCCAGTTGATGCGCATCCAAACGGCTAGAAGTCAACACAGCGGCACCGTCGGCCGGAGCGTCACGAGCCGCCGCTCGCAGAAGCCGCTGCCTGCCTTTGGCGAGGGCAAACCCTATCCGCCGCCGATGCCCGACCAGGAGCAGTACGTTGTCGAGTTCGACGGGCCCGACGACCCGCTGCACGCCCAGAACTGGCCGATCAAGAAGAAGTAAGTGCCCCCAGTCCCCAATTTGACTTTTACACACATCGTGTGGGGACTAACACCTCCCTCCAGGGTCTTCACCGGTGCCTTTTTGGGCTTCACGACCATGACGTCCGCCTTTACCTCGTCCATTTTCTCCGCTGCCACGGCAGCTGTCGCGGCCGAGTTTGGCGTGTCTTCTGAAGTCGGCATTCTGGGTGTGTCCTTCTACGTCCTGGGCTTTGCCTTTGGTCCCACGCTCTGGGCGCCCCTGTCCGAGCTCAAGGGCCGTCGCCTGCCCGTCAACATCTCCATGTTCGGTTTCACGCTCTTCTCGTTCGCCGTGGCCACCGGCAAGGATCTGCAAACCGTGCTGATCTGCCGTTTCTTCGCTGGTTTCTTCGGTGCCTGCCCGCTGGCCGTCGTCGCTGCTATCTTCTCCGACATGTTCGACAACCGGACGCGCGGTATCGCCATTACGATCTTCTCGATTGCTGTCTTTGCCGGCCCCCTGCTGGGCCCCTTCATTGGTGGCTTCATTACAGAGTCGTACCTGGGCTGGCGCTGGACCATGTACCTGGCCGGTATCATGGGCGCTGCCTGTTTTTGTTTGAACATCCTCTTCCTCGAGGAGACCTACCCGCCCGCCATCCTGGTCCAGAAAGCCTCCGACCTGCGCCGCCGCACCAAGAACTGGGGCATCCACGCGCGCCAGGAGGAGATCGAGATCGACTTCAAGGAGCTGCTCAACAAGAACTTCTCGCGCCCCATGCGCCTGCTGTTTGGCGAGCCCATCGTGCTGCTGCTGTCCATCTACATGTCCTTTGTTTACGGAATTCTGTACCTGTTCCTGACGGCCTACCCGTTTGTCTTCCAAAAGGTCCACCACTTCTCGGCCGGTGTTGGCGGCCTGCCGTTCTTTGGCATGATTGTTGGCCAGGTGATTGCCGGCATCTCCATGATCCTGCAGCAGCCGTGGTACAACCGCAAGCTCAAGGCCAACAACAACGTGCCCATCCCCGAGTGGCGTCTGCCCTCGGTCATTGCTGGCGGCGTTGCCTTTACTGCTGGCATCTTCTGGTTCGGCTGGTCGGGCTACCGTGAGAACATTCACTGGATTGTCCCCACCTTGTCCGGCATTCTCACCGGTTTCGGTCTCATGTCTATCTTCCTGCAGTCCCTCAACTACTTGATTGACGCCTACCTCATGTTCGCCGCCTCCGCCATTGCCGGCAACACCTTTATGCGTTCGCTGTTCGGCGCCTGTTTCCCGCTCTTCGCTACCTACATGTTTAACGGTCTCGGTATCGAGTGGGCTAGCACGCTGCTCGGCTCCGTCGGTGCCGTGCTCATCCCGATCCCGGTGATCTTCTTGATCTACGGCCACCGCATCCGCAAGCACAGCCGCTTCGCACCCACCCCGCCGCCCCACGCGGCTGCCGCTGCCGCCGCCGACAACGAGGATGCCGACGGCGAGGGTAATGCCAGCGGCAGTGCGAGCGCCAACGTGGAGAAGGAGGGCGTGCCCATTAACGACGCCCCGCGCCACGACATTGAGGCCGCTGCGGCCAACACCAACGACAAGGCCCAGTAGGACACTACCTATGTGTTGGAGGATGGCTTCATTAAAGAAGTTCATGTTTCCTTGGCTTAATATTTACTTTGTTCTTTTGGACACCCACTACGCGATTGCGTTATTGCATTACTACACAACTCTTTCTTAGTTTCTTATTTTTAATGTTTGTTTACCGGTTGGATTCCTGGGTACGGTGCGTTTTTTTTGTTTTGGTTTGCATAGAATGGGATTGGATGATACCTTGTACCCCGTCTGGTCTTTTTGGGATTTCCTTGGTTGTTGGGATAAAAAATAATAATAATAAACAAATCCAAAATTGAAAACAAAAAGCCTTTTCTTGTAATAACACAGCTCTGACGCCGGTCTCACCCCACGACCTTGAATAACACCATTCAACACGACACGAAACACGTGCACACACAACATGTCGTGGAACAAATGATTCCATGCTCGGCGGCTGGTACTTACCGCTCTTTTTTGTGAACCGACTTGGTGCAGCTACAGCAATCGATATATCATATCTCTAACTGAACAATGGCTCGACAAGGACAGTTCAACAATCCGGTCGAACGGCTTTTCAACAAGCCCGGATTGCCGTTCCAACGTCGATACTTTGACCTTCACTTTCCTCCGCAAGATACCAACAACCGCGCTCTGTCAACGTCATTGTTGGGAAGCACAGCCGCTAAAAGCCACCTTGGCCGCCGGGGATGCAGGATTTCGCTACCAAACCCACACGCGGTCACAGTAAAATGCTTCCCCACACGAAACGTCCGTCCAAATACTCCGGAGCCCCCCAATGCGATCCTTCTCAACCTCAACGCCCTCAACAGCCTCGGCCGGCGAATGTCAACGCGGTAAGCAAAACGACGACGTTTCAGTCTAGCATAGTCGTACTCTAACGTCGCACCTACGATGCTTCTGAACAAGTCCAAAAAAGCACCCATTAATCATGAGCGCACTTGGACAACGAAAGCGGGAACGTCCAGCCCTGCTACCTGCTAAAAGAGTGTCCTTTGCCGCACTTGGAACCATCTAGCTGGCCTCGACTCTTTCCCAACCCTCAACCCTTTTAACCACGTTTGCCTTTTTTGTTGTCAACAACTATCGCCGTGCAACAGGGACGCGAGATACGATGAACAATCTCTGAGGAAACAATGGGAAAGGCCCGGAGCGCCAAGATGGGCGCTGAAATATACCCGGAAATACGGCCGTTTCGACGCCGATGCTCCTTCGGCGACCGAGTCTTGGTCGTCGCCCTGTGTCTTGTTCACTCCCAACAAACGCCACAGGGCTCCGTCCCCCGGATCTAGGTTTTCAATCCCAATTCCCAATGCTCTACGGCTCAACGGCCATATCCGTGGCTAGTAAGACGGGGTCCCAGGGAGAAACTCTAGATCCGTAGCTTATTCTTATTCGTAGGGCGTTTATTTTTATTGCCGGGGAAACGTTCGAGCCCGTTCAAGGCATTCGTGGCCATATTTGTCATCCAGGACAAAACTAAGCAATGCTTGGCCTCCAATTTCCAGGGTGGTGTCTTGTCTTATCACGTTCGTGTGCCTTGTGGTTTGGTGGACATAAAGATGCGGCAGGTTGAGACTGTTATTACGGGTGCTCTCTTTTCCCGTGGAACCTGCTGCAAAACGAAAAAAACACCGGACCGGGTCTTTTTGGGGGGAAAAAAGAAACAAGGCGCGAACTTGCTGCGGATACAGAAACCCGCTCTTTTACTTTTTCCCTCTTTCTTTCCCCTCACCTCTGTTAGTTGTTGAAGCCTTCGATCCAAAAGTCTTGGCCTGGCTTTTCCTTATTGGCGACTACGCACTACCTTTTGTACTCCTCACTTACACGCCACGAGGGTCACGGAAAACAACATCATATAAGGAGCACGGTCTTTCTCCCTCAGTTTGTTTTTGTGCAGTTGTGCAACTGAGACCAAGATCGGTAATCTGATATCAGTGGTCTTATTTTCATTTTCTCCTTTTTTTTTATGGTCCTTTTGAGTCACCCGTTGTGCCCTACCTCCAACCCACCTCGACATTGTCTCGGGTCATCTCATCTTACATCAACGTTCCGGCTTTTTCTCGACTCAATTCATCCACATCTCCCTCCCAATATCACCCAAATACCACCTAAACCATGGCAGACACGACCGAGAAGCCTACCGCCAGTACCGGCGACGACGGCAAGCAGCCCAGCCCCATTGAGCTCCTTCCGGACTGGCATCCCATCGCCAAGTCCTACAAGCTGGCCAAGAACGACGCCGCCGGCGGGCCCAAACCCCTCAGCGCCACTTACCGCGGTGGCTGCCACTGCGGCGCCATCAACTTTGACGTCACGCTGTCACCGCCCCTCGAGCCCATCGAGGGCTCCAGCGAACCGGCCCACACCGTCATCAACTGCAGCTGCTCTGCGTGCCGCCGCTTTGGCTATCTGCTGGTGTACCCGTCGCGGGAGAACGTTGTGTTTCACAACAAGGGCGGTGGGCAGGCGCGGTGCAAGACGTACCAGTTCAACCTCAAGGTGCAGGACCACCTGTTTTGCAAGAACTGCGGATCGAGCGTCATGATTGATTTCCTGGACCGGTTCGCGCCCGACTGGTCCGGATACGGCATCAGCGTGCGGTCGCTGTACAATGTGGACATTGACGCGCTCAACGTGCTCAGCGTGGACGGTGAGAAGGGAGTGGCGCCGGCGGGCGACATGTCCGGGCAGTGGTACGTGGAGTCGGACACGGAGGAGTAGGAAAGGGAAGGGAAGGGAAGGGAATGGAAGGAGGAAAGGATGCATTTTGAATTATGCAGCGTTTTGTGCAAAGAAAATCTCAACATATATTTTTCTATCGGTTGGGAAACGGCAGGGTAGCTCCACTTACGAATATACCAAAATAACATAATCTTGTAAATGACTAATATGCCTCCCTCTCTATGGGATATCTACTTTTTTTGTGTGCCTCCCCTTCTGTTCTTTTATGTTGCTCTTTTCATCCCCCTATGGCGCACCTCCGCCGTTCTGCTTTTGTTGCCGCCGCGCATACAGCTGCTCGGCCGACGTGATGCAGTCCATGTTCGCGCCCAACTTGTTCATCGTCTCCATCCACTCGTCGTAAGCGTCGCTGTCAAACACAATGCCGCCGCCCGCCTGCAGGTACGCCACGCCGTCCGCCACCACCATCGTCCGCAGCGCAATGCACGTGTCCATGCCGCCGTCCACCGTCGTCACCCCGTCCGCCGCCACGCTGTTGTACCCAAAGTACCCCACCGCACCCGCGTACACGCCGCGCTTCTCGCCCTCCAGCTCCGCAATCAGCTCCATCGCCCGCACCTTGGGCGCGCCCGACACCGTGCCCGCGGGGAAAATGGACCGGAACGCGTCGAACCGCGTGCACTCGGGCCGCAGCACGCCCGACACCTGCGACACCAGGTGCTGCACGTGCGAGAACTTCTCGACCACCATGAGCCGGTCGACGCGCGTCTCGCGCGGGTCGCACACGCGCGTCATGTCGTTGCGCGCCAGGTCGCACAGCATGACGTGCTCGGCGCGGTCCTTGAGCGACTGCCGCAGCTCCTCGGCCAGCGCCTCGTCCTCCTCGGGTGTCTTGCCGCGCTTCACCGTGCCGGCAATCGGGTGTGTGATGATGCGGCCCGCCTCGGCCTTGACGAGCAGCTCGGGGGACGCGCCGACGATCTGGGAGCGCCCGCCGCAGTTGACGTAGAACAAATAGGGCGACGGGTTGACGGTGCGCAGGTGCCGGTAAATGTTAAAGGGGTGCAGGTCGGTGGGGCGGGCAAAGCGCTGCGACGGCACGGCCTGGATGATGTCGCCCTTGACAATGTGCTTCTTGAGCTCGGTGACATGGTTCATGTAGCCTTCCTGGCCGACGTTGGACGTGTATTCGCGGCCGAGCTCGACGGGCTTCTGCTTGGGCAGCGGCGTCTCGGGCCCGTTGAGCACGTCGATGAGCGTGTTAATCACGTCGGTCGCGCGGCGGTACTCAGACTCGATGGCGGCGTCGTCGTACGTCTCACCCTCGCCGGTGGGTTCGACGTTGAGGTAGGTGATGACCTTGATGATACCGAAAAAGCGGTCAAACGCCACAATCGTGTCGTAGAAG
The DNA here is from genome assembly GCA_021396225.1 of Sporothrix inflata. Lineage (NCBI taxonomy): Eukaryota > Fungi > Ascomycota > Sordariomycetes > Ophiostomatales > Ophiostomataceae > Sporothrix > Sporothrix inflata. The sequence goes on along the minus strand of WNYF01000069.1, from coordinate 34,013 downwards.
CAGAACTGCGACTCGGGGATCTTGAGCACATCCTTCATCTCGCGCGCCGTCTTGGGCTCGAACTGTGGGGCGTCAGCATGCTATGATTCCATAGAGGGATATAGAGGTGCCGGGACACGGGGAACATACATATCGCACGCAGTCGTAGGATACGTAGCCGACGGCACCGCCCGCCAGCGGCGGCAGCTGCACGCCGGGCACATGCGCCACGGAAAAGCGCGCCAGCTCGGCCTCGAGCGCCGGCAGCGGGTCGCTGGCCTCGCCGAAGCCGGGGCCCGTCTCAATCACTTTGCGCGGCCCTGCAGCCACAAAGCTGTAGCGGCCGACACGCTCGGTGGCGGCGCTCTCGAATAAAAATGAGTACTGCGACTTGGAGTGCTCTGACACCTTGAGGTACGCGGCCGACGGCGTGATGAGGTCCGACGAGATCTGGCCGTAGACGGGCACGAGGTTGGGCCGGCGGTATGACGAGGCGCTGCCCTTGGCGGCCTCGGCCTTGGCTGTCTGGGTGACGCCGGCCAGGACCGACTTCACCGTCTCGAGGGACGGCACGATGACGTCCTGTGAGGGTCAGTATATGAGCGAGGTGAGGGAGAGAGGCGCGAGGCTGAGATAGGACGCACAGGACCGTCCATTGCTGCCATGGTACGGGAGACGAAGCAGCTGAGGCTATGAGATTTGGAGGAGAGTAAATGAGGCGAGGAACAACAAGTGTCCCTTTTCGTTCGGTACGGTGGTTGTCTTATAAGTTGAGTTGTCTAGAGTGTGAGAAAGACGACGACGACGAGGTGAGCACGGCGTAATCGTGAGGCGAGGTTTGGCGGTTGTGACGTGCGGTTAGTGTGGTGACTCAAAAATCCTTGGTGAGATTTAGTTGCGCCGCCCGCCTATAAGAATACTAATCGCATCGCGTCCGCCTCTTCGGCCGTCCTTGCCTTGCCTTTATTTTGAGCCGCTCTTTCCCTTGCTATTTTACTTTTTACTTTATTCTTTTGTACAGAATAATACGGGGCAATTACAGCTGCGGCTGCTCCTTCCCAATTGACTTTCTGCTGTCGTTACTCAAGTCGGTTGCTCTTGCTGTGGTGCTCGCCGAAGTTCTTCAACGCTCCTTCCTCCTGAGTTACCTCACCCTCTTGTGCCACTTGCGGGACCGGAACTGGCTCTGCCCTGTCATTTTTTCACGCCAGCCAAATAGATTCCATTCTACTCTTTTTTCACTCTAAAACGCCTTCGATTGGCTTTGAAATCGGCCGCCAGCCAGCACAAGCGGGCGCTGTTGAGCCCCACATCCGGCGGTCGTCCAACGTCGATGGCCTAAATGGGACTAGTGCTCTTTTCATGCCGATCGCTTACAAGAATACGGAGAACTGGTTCCGCCTCGTCGGGTATCATCTTACAGAACAGCTGTGAGAGGATTGTCTTGATATTCTTATTCTTTTGCCTTCTTTCCATATTTTTATTCATTTTTCTTGTGTTTTTTTCGTGTTGTGTGATTTTTAAGAATTTTATTTAGGAGTATCTTTGTCTCTACATAGTCTATAGCTAAAGTAAAGGTTGGGCAGAAAATAAGAAGAAAATAAAAAAGACAGCACATAACAAAACAATACAATCGTGTATCAAACGCCTTCCTTTTTTTGTCACCCTTTTTGCTGTATTTTGAAATTCGTATGCCTTATATTTCCCCACCCTACGCCGAACCAAACTTCTCCAGGTACGAGTCGTGCAGCTTCTTCTGCCGGTCCCACTCCTTCTTGAGCCGCTTCTGCTGCGTCTTGGGCACGTCGTTTCCGTCGGCCAGCTTTGTGGGCAGACCCTCGGCGTCCCAGGCGCTAAAGTCGGCCGTGTTGTCGCGGAACAGCTCTTGCGGCGGCACCTTGGCCTTGGCCCACTTCTCTTCCTCGGCCTTTTCGCGCGCCCGCTGCGCCTCCTCTTTGAGCCGCGCCTTCTCGGCGATGGCGGCGGCCTTCTCCTCGCGCGCGGCCACCAGCTTGGCTACGGGCACAAACTTGATCAGACTCGGGCGGTCCGGCTGGTCGTCCAGCTGCACGCCGAGCTCGACGAGATCGTAGTCGCGGATGCGGTCGCTGAGCGCCAGGATGGCGCCCTTCTTGTCCTTGCTGTCCGGGTTGGCGGCGGTGCGGCGCAGCTCGTCGCGCAGGCCCGACACGGCGCGCAGGAACGGCAGCGCCAGGCGCTCAATGTCGTAGTGGCCGTTGCCGGCCTCGGTGGCCTCCTTCTCGAGCACAACAAACTCGGCATCGGGCCGCAGCTCGGCCAGCAGCGTGTTGAGCGCCACCTCTGTGGTCAGGCCCAGCGCCGCCACGTCGCCCTTGACCTTGGCAAAGACGCCGCTGTATGGCTGCACGGCCATCTTGGGGTCGACGACGCCTCCACCGGCCGACTTGGCCGTCGGGTTGGCCGGGCCCCAGCCGAGGCTAGAGTCGTAGGGCGGTTGTGCGTTGGGGTCGAGGCCGAAGACGCCGACAATCTTTGTCACCCAGCGGGCCACAGCTTCAACGGTCGCAAGGTCCGCGTTGGGCTCACTCATCGAGACGTTGGCGTTGCGGACAAGGCGCAGGAGAACCTGCAATGCACCGGGCGTGTCAAACGAGCTGCGGAGCGCTGCATCAAGGTCGGCCTTGGCCTGCTCGAACTCGGCCGCCAGACCACCGGTGCTACCGCTCGAAGCCGGCTTGTCCTCAGCCTCGCCCAGCGACAGCTTCTGGATGCCACTGGAGACGCCAGCCTCGGCCAACCGCGCCTTGACGTTTGTGAAGAAGTTCTATTTTGTTAGTGAGGATGCCCAAAAAATTATGTTAAATGTAAGAGTGGAAAGAGGGGTACATACGTCTAGAGTGTTTTCGAAGCTGCTGGCCTGCTTGCGCATGTCAGGGGAGATCTCCAGACCGTCATTCCAGCGGCTCAGCATGAAAACAATGCGCATGCTGCGCGCCGTGTACCCCGTGGCCAGGGCATCCTGGATCGTCTGGAAGTTCTTGAGCGACTTGGACATCTTGGAGCCCGCAATCGACAGGTGGCCCATGTGGAAAAAGTACCGCACCCAGCTGTGCTCGCCCGCGCCGGGTCGGTGAAAGAACGCCTCGCTCTGCGCCAGCTCGTTGTCGTGGTGCGGGAACGCCAAATCAATACCGCCCGAGTGGATGTCCATCTGCTCGCCCAGCTTGTCCGACGCCATGACCGAGCACTCAATGTGCCAGCCAGGGCGCCCGTCGCCCCAGGGGCTCGGCCAGTACGGCTCACCCGGCTTCGACTTCTTCCACAGCGCAAAATCGCCCGGCCGCCGCTTGCCCGCGAGGCTCTTGGACAGCGAACCCTCGCCCTCCTCCTGCAGGGCCTTGTCATTTTTGCTCTCGGGCCGCAGGCGCGCGTACGTGTTGCCGGCCTTTTCAAAAGCATCAATGTCAAAGTAGACGGACGCGTTGGCCTCGTATGCGAAGCCTTTGGCAATGATGCCCTCGATAAACGACACAATCTGCGGCACGTACTCGGTGACGCGCGTGATGGCGTCGGGCGGCAGCACGTTGAGCGCGTCCATGTCGTCCGTGAACAACTTCTCCATGGACTTGGTCAGGTCCGTAAACATGGTCTGGTCGCTGGTGTCGATGGCCTCCTTGTAGAGCGAGTCGAGGTACGGCAGCAGGATCTCTTCGGCATCGTCAAAGACGCTGCCCGTTTGCAGGCCGCGCGCCGCGGCGTCCATGTTGGCCACGTGCATCTTGGTCTTGGCCTCGGCGTCGCCCGGCTTGCCGCCCTCGGTCGTGGCGAGCGTGCCGCCCGCCAGGACGCCGCCATAGGCCGCGTCGCGGCGCGCCACGTAGTTTGTCTCGTCCAGCTTTGCGTCACCCAGCAGCAGCGACAGGTTGGCGCTGGCATAGGCCAAAAAGGCGGCAGTGGCCAGGGCGTGGCGCTCGGCGGGGGTGTAGGGCTTCTCGCGCTCGAGGTCGTAGAGGCGCTTGCGGCGGGCCTTGATGATGATCTTGTCGTCGACGTCGGTGATGTTCATGACGAAGTTGACCTTGAGGTCAAAGTAGTGCATCAGGATGCGGCGGATGACGTCGGTGGACACGTAGTTGCGCGCATGGCCCATGTGGCTCAGGTCGTAGACGGTGGGGCCGCACGAGTACCACGACACGGAGCCGTCCTCCTTGGTGACAAAGGGAACTGCCGCGCCGGGCTTGAGCGAGTTGAAGACGGCAATGCCGCCCGCCGAGGGCGAGACTGAGGAGGTGGTTGTCGACATTGTGGGGTAGGGAGGGGTCGAGGTCGGAGGGAAGCTCGAGATGCAGTAGGTGGCGCGGTGAACTAGGGGAAGCTGGGCTCGTCTGTCGTGCTTCGCGATGCTGCGCAAAGGGAGACAGGTGGCCGTCCGGAACGAGACAAAGGGCCGTCTTTGTAGGAGGAGACGCGGCCGGCGGACGAGGATGGCAGTCAGCCCCGGAGGGTGCATTCAACAGGGCCGAGACGGTTGTGGATGTGAGTCACGCTCGCCAAGCACGTCTCTGATCCGTGTCAGATTGCGATTGCGACGTGTGTGAGGGCGTGCGAGTGTGTCGTGTTGTAGCCGCAGCAATTCGGTGAATCACAGGCGAGAGAAAGGGCCAGAGGGTGGTCTTGCGAAAATCCTAAATTAAAGTCGTCTAAATTTGGCGGCGCGGCTGGCTGTTTTGTCCAGGAACCCCGCATATGGCACAATAGCTGCCCGCTATTTCTTCGCTCCTTCCCCCCGCTAACAGATGCTGCTGTACCTTCCGTACAGGGGCAGCTGCCGCACGGCGTTTTGATGATCCCAGGCCGAAAAAAGAAAGAGAGCGCGGCTTCCTAATTAGGAAGTGACTCAAGCGTCTTACACTTTGACTCCCTGTGAGAGCAAGAGCGAAACTCATCTTTTCGCTCTTGCTCAAAAGGAGACGCATTGCAACAAGGGCTGTGGACCTTGACAACCGTTGGCATGGACAGCCAACAGCTATAACGGTACAGTATTAGCGACACTGTCTACACAGTATGCCCTGACCATTAAATATGACGATCACAAAGTGCTATGAGTAATAGTAAAATGACGTCTCTTTTATGAAAGTAAAAGTAAACACCCCCTGAATACGACTATGAATGGATTTCGCTGCATGACAATGACAATTAACCAAAAAGTAAATGCATCCCTTTCCTATGATTCAACAACATTCCCCCCTTCTCTGTCTCTGACTCCGTCAACGTCCCATCTCCTTCGTTTACTAGACAACCTTCTCGCGGGTGTCGTGCTCGCTGCTGCCGCTGCCGCCAAAGTCGCCGCTCCAGCCGTACACGCGAATGGGCACGGCCGCCTCGAAGCTCTCGCACCGCAGCGCCTCGACGGCCGCGAGCACGAGACCGCCGCGGTCGTCCCGGGAGATCTCTTCGAGCATGGGCGGTGGCGGCGGTGCAGCACGCCCCTGACGAAGCTGCCGATTCTGCGACTTTTGGGACGGGCGCTGACGCGAGCGGCGCCGCCATTGGCGGTTGAGCGACGAGGTGTCCTCGGCGTCGATCTCTTCGTCGCCGTAGGTGTTGTCGCCGTCATCTTCGTCATCCTCGTCATCGTCGTCCTCCTCCTCGTGCTCTTGCTCGTACTTTTCGGAAAAGCCATCGCCGTCGTTGCCGTTGACAACGTTGTGGAGGTCGGACTCGTCTTCGGCGGGCACGACAAACTCGACGCGAATCTTCCATTCCAGGACCACGCCCGTGGTCTCGAACTCGGGCGTCGCGTTGCCCGGGATGGTTGCCGTAAACACAAACCGCCGGGAGTACAGCGTGGCCTCGGACAGCGACGCATACACTTTGCGCGACGCGCGCTGGACGCTGGCTTCGGACCGTAGCGCCAGCTTGGGGTCCACAATCTTCTCGATCGTCTCGAGGGCCGCGTGCACGGCGTGGCAGCGGATCTTGGCGTCGGAAAAGTCCACAACCATCGTGATGGTCTCACCAAGGCGGTAGGCGGGGCGGGCGAGCATGACCGTGGCGACCTTGAGCTTGTTCCGCGAAATATCAAAGCGGTTGGCGCTCACGTTGCGACCACCGCTGCCGCCGTACGGGTTGCTGTCGGTGATATTGCTGCGCATGATGGCGAGCTCAATGGCTTCGCGGCACGACAGTGACAGGAGCGGCCGGCCGTTGTCGTCGGGCAAAAAGATCGAAGACGCGGTCGACATCCGCCGCGAGCCTGGCAGGATGGCTGTGGGCGACAGGAGACCGCTGCGCGGGTTGTCGCCGCCACCGGCGCCACCCGCAGCAAAGAAACCGTTGGCACTGCCGTCGGTGCTCGCCGCTAGCGTCTCGGCCTCCCGTTGCCTTAGAAGCTCGTCGACGTACATCATAAATCCGTTCATGGTGGGACCCGTAATGGTGGCCGCGGTCGAGCTCCTTCTTCGCCGTGTAGCCAGCTGCTGGGGCGGTAGCTGCTGCTGCTTCTGGGCGCCGGGGGGCGTCAACGTCCACGGCCTGCTGAGCTCCTTATCGGAGACCGTTCGGACGGTCGCAGAGTTAGAGCTGGTCTCTGGCGAGTAGGGGCTCATCAGGTTGTGACCCAGGATTTCGCCGTGGCCGTTCACGCTGCCGAGGACGCGGAACGGGAAATCGATCGAGTTGACGCGCTGCTCTTTGGCCGTGCCGGGCCGCTGCGTGCCGATGACAAGCGAGTAGGAGATCTTCATCACCTTACCGCGATGCGATGGGGGTAGGCCCTTGGGCAGCTGGAACACGTATTCGTAAGTCTTACTCTCGCCCGGCGCCAGCTGCAAGTCGGCGAACAGCACGGACTGCTGCGTGGCGAGCAGCGGGACCGACTTGGAGCTCGCCTTGTCACGCATCTCCTTGATGGTACTCAGCTCCCCGCCGCCGAGCAGGTCGCCAATGGACGTCGCCAAGCTTCCCCAGCCAAAGCCCCTAAGCAGGCCGCTGTCGCGCTTGTTATTCTTGAGACCGACCACGCCGCCGCCCTGGCCGCCAACCACGCCCTTGCGTTTGACCTGCTCAAAGGGGCTCAAATCAACAAGAGACCCATCGAGCGTGAACGAGCCCTCGATCTGTGCGTATCCCATCATGAGCGTCTCGGGCGCTATGGCAGCGGCAGCCGAGGCAGCAGAAGTCCTAGCGCGTTGGGATAGACTGCGGGACGAGTGGTGGCCTTGGTGTTGCGACAGCTGCTGCTGGCCGTGCATCGGCGGCGATAGCAGGTTGGAAGAAGATTTTTGCCGGGCGTGGGGTGGGCGGCCCTGCTGTGACCGTAGCACCCCTGGGTGTGGGGGTTGCTGGGACATGTACTCCGAAGCGAGCGTCTCCGTGGAGTGGTTGCTCAGCGAGTAGAATTCGCCACTACTACGCGGCGTACCCGCGATACTAGTCGTGGAAAGGACGCGGGCCTCGGACGGGGTGACGGGCCCCTCGTAGATGGTCGGCACTTGCGCTGGCTGTGCGCCTGCAGTGCTATGATTGGCAATGCTGTTGGGCGCGTCTCTGGACCGTATCGGGAGCGCTGGTAGTGGCTTGTCTTCGGGTGACATGGGAATGGGAGAGGCCAACAGCGGGCCGTCGATTGGGCCTAGGGGGTTCGATGGGGTTGCTGGTGGGGGCGCCATTGGGAACTTGAAGTCGGAGAACCCGTCCGAGGGCGACCGTGGCGAGGTGCGCGACATGCTGCCGATGCTCGGCGTGTTAGGCATGGTTGCCGAGCCTGTCAGGCGGCCGCGGAGGCCCGTGATGTGGCCGCTTCGGTCAGAGGGTGGGAAGGAGGAGTTGAAAAGCGGCGATGGCTGGTTCGAGTAGGGGCGAGATGGGTTGGTGGCTGTAACATAGGAAGTTAGTACACACCAGTTTCACAACAGAGCCGCCTCGAGAAAGAAGAGATGGAGGGGGAAAACACGCACCCGAGCGAGGTCCGCCGTAGTAAGACGACCCTCTCGGTCCAATCTGTAAGCTAGAGGCACGCGAATGGCCGCGCACAGGTCGATGCTGTGAGCCTGCCGGCCCGGACAGAATCTGTGGTGATCCCGTGGGCGAGCCAGATGGGCCATCTGAGGCACCGGCGGAGGAGAGGGAGACGATCGAGAGCGACCGGCGGTGGTTGCCGTGGCCGTGACCGTGGCTGCTGGAGCTCCCGCCGTTCCCTCCCCCGTTGTTGCTGCTGCTGCTGCCATTGCCGCTGCCGAGGCCATTGCTGCCAGCGCTGCCGTTAGGTGCCCAGGGAATCGAATCGGCTCGTCGGCGAGATGCAGCCGCCGCTGCTGATGCTGACGTGGATGATGCAGACGGGATCACGCCCGTGGCCGGCCCGCTGATGGAATGGCTTGCGCGGTGGTGACCGCGGCTCATGGGAGCTGGCGGAGCTAGTGACGCCGAGGAGGACGGAAGGCGTGCGCGTTCGGGGTGGTAGCTGTTGGAGGGGTGGCGAGAGGAGGAGGAGGATGCTGGTTGTAGCTGTTGTGGAGGTGGCGGTTGCATCGGCTGAGGCTTCGGCGCTACATTGGTAAAGGTGATGCGACACCGCACGTCGTCGCCGCCGAAGATGGTGCTTTCGTACCAGCGGACGGAGACGCGGACGTTGCTCGAGCTCCCAGGGCTCCCGCCGTTGCTCTGGCCGAAGCCCATGTCGCGCGCCATGGCGGGCTGACCGCCTGACGCTCAGAGATGCTGTCTCGCCCCTTCCGTTGGACGGCTGTCTGAGACCGGCGTCTCTTTCTATCTCTCTCGGAATTTGCGTTCCTTGCTCTCCTTCAGGACAAAGGAGAGGCCCGCAAAGACACACTGACGGGGCGCCGCACGGTTATGGGCGTGAAGGCCGCATAGCGCGTGGGCCCGGAACGGAAGATCGAGGAAAAGGGGGGAGGGGGGAGGTTGGTTGGACGCCGAGCGGATAATCGAAATTCGCTGTAAATAGTGTAGAAATTCTTCTACAGATGGTATTGCTGTTGCCGCTGTCGTCGGTATCGTCAGTTCCGTGGTTGCCAGCGGTTGGGTGATCGGCCGTTGCAAGCTGTTGTCGGAAAGGAGAGTACGAGGTTGGGAAGGGTCCGCAAGCAGGGAAGGAAGGGGGTCGATCGAATGGCGGGCAAGCTTGCGGGCAGGGGAAGGGGAGAAGCGTTACAAAGTGGCCGCGCTCAAGGCCACGGGTTGCTAAGCCGAATTGGGCAAGTAATTATCACGTGCAACGGCCGGGGTTGAGGGGTGCTCTTACACCGAAAACGCGCAGACAACAACGTCAACGGCAACGAAGAGGGAAATATGCTTATGATAAGTTTTGAAAGCTTAAGTTCTTGATTTATTCTTCCTTATGTCTTTGCCTTTGTCTTCGATTTTGGCTATCAGATCTGGTCGCAAGTGAAGATCTACGATGGAGCGTGCCCTTGTTGAGACCGTCGTCGACTGCCCCTAACTGAGCCTTCTGCAATTGCTCAATTCACGGATCTATCTCTATTCTCTTCCATATGTTGGGAGTTATTCTATAATATCTGCCGGATGGTTGAAGGCAAATTGTGCGTCAGGATCCAACATCTACGGAAGTGACGGCAAGTATGTGTAAGTCGCATGAGAGCCAGCCCGATTAGGCAATTGGCCGTCACGTGCGCTCTATTGACAACACGTTCACGTTTTCATCCGATTTCCTCCACATTTATTTACTCACTCCTTTTTCTATTATACTCACCAAATGCCTTCATAGTTTCTATCTTCAAGTAGATGCACGCGAGAAGTCGTAGAAATAGTCTTCAATTCCAACAAAATACCAAGATATGTCTGACCACATGGGGGCCTTCAAGTCGTATCCGCCTTTATGCACATTTGACAAAAAAAATGTATCCAACAAATGTCAAAACCCAATGCTGCTTATAATATGCCGAAAAGTTATTTTGCTTCACTTTCCTTACAAAGGAGGCCCAGTTTCCAGGCATTCAGGGCCATCCCAGCAGCCCTTGTCTCGGCCTCTTCCCGCGTGTTGCAGAGGTTGGCTTCAAACTCGCACTTGCCGTCGAAAAAGAGACGGCATTGATAGACGATGCTGTCCCCAAGGTTGCCCACGATGACGTTGTGACGCATCTCTGCTTCGTCCATCTCGTCCTCTTCAGACGTCTCGCTATATCCTTCGCTGCTTTCATTGTCGTTGAGATCCCCGTCGCCGTCATTAATGTTCTCGGAGCGAAGGCGCTTTCTCTTTTTCGTTGTCGGACTGCCGGTGCCGGACTGGATACAACCCATTTCAGAAGCAGCCTCGGCCCTGGTCGTCCGTGTCACTTCGTAACGGATCTTGACGTTGCCCGTCACGGTTCCGAGCTCTTCCTTGGGGTGCAACAGGTGGATGTTTTCGTCCACAGCGCGCCGCAGGTATGGTAGAATACCAGCCGCGTCGAGCAGTGTCTCTACGGCTGCCAGCGAGCCCGAGTCCACCCAGACCGCACCGATGATTGCCTCTAGCAGATCCGAGTAGAACTTGTCGGCCCCCAGCCCCATGAGATCCTCCCAGGGGTACGTGCGGCCCGTCCAAAGTTGCTCTAGAATAGAGTCTTTCTTGCTGGCAAAACGTTCCGCAAAGATCTCTTGCGCAATTCCCATATCGCGGGATGCACCATGGCGCATGAATGCCGAGAGGGGCTTTAGGAACGAAGGTGCTGTTTCCACTGGGCCCGTCGAGAATGGATCGATTGAAGCAGCTGCAACGGGTTCGGCGATGGTAAACATCCTGGTGGTGAAAGCCAAGAAGGCCGCGTTGGCCAGCGTTGTCCGCAGCAGGTGCATCCTTTGGTGTGACAACGGTGGGCGTACGCTCGCGAGTGTCTGCACGATGACATGGTCGAGGATGGCATCGCCAATGAACTCGAGCCGCTCCATGCACGCGCCTTCCTGCTCACTAGGCATAGAGGCGTGCGTGATGGCTTCGATCAGAAGAGATTTCTTGGTGAAAGTGTAGCCGAGGAGATCTTCGAGGCCGGGTGGCGGCAGGCACGGCGGCTTGTCCGACGCGTCTTTGTAGAGAATGTCCCGGCACCCTTCCAGAGAAAGCCACCCCATCTCGGGCAAAAACATACCGATGCACTGCAGCGCCTTTTCCATGCCGTTGTCCGCATGACACGCGCCGATAAGTGCCTCCACAACGTCGGCGAGCATTTTTGTCGACATTACCAGTGGTGGAGCCTTTTTTTGGGACATGCTAGGATTGTTTGACGTGATATCTGTGTCGTTTGTGTCATCGGATTTTGATTCCGGTTCAAGCGCATCGCAGTACCTCTTCCATGTTCTCAAGGACCACTGCTTTGATACGATAAAATGGTCAATTCCCAAATCAAGGGCTGCCCGACAAAGGCGAGAGTTGGCGACGAGTCGATCTTTGTACAGCGACAGGTGGCCTTCAGGGGCATAGAGATCTATTGGGGAAAAGGATTAGCTAGTTTGCCTATGAAAGTTCAGTAAGGGCAAACTTACAGTGGGCGGCGCAGTTTGCCGTTGCGGTAACCTTGAGGATGGAGTCACCGATGAACTCGAGATACTCGTAGTTAGTGGGAAGTCGAGCCACGGGAGCACTTATCGCGGTGGCGACAAGAGAAATGTCTTTAATGGCCAGGCGACAGAGGCGTGTGGAGGACAGTAGCTCAGCGGCCACCAAGTACACCTCCAGAACCGGGGTCAGCGGCGGTAGCAGGGCGCCGAGTTGGACATATGATATTGGAAGGCTGTCGACACGACATTCAGCGGCTGGAAGAACTCGCGGATACGGCTTGACCGACGAGACAACCGGAAGAGGAGGCTCAACAGGGCCGTCTTCATCATCGTCAAGAGCCACATTGGACGTCCTATGCAGCATGCCGACAATCTTGGGCCACGGGCGTACCACAATATATGCAGCATCCTCTGGGGCCTCCTCAAAGCCCTTGTACGCCTTTTTGACGAGGCTCAAGGGTGGCTTCGATGATAGAAAGTCCCGGTAGTAGTATGGCGCGTTCTCCGCGTCTCGAACCAGACACGCTAAGCTTGGAGAGAAAGGACGCCTCATGTCGGAAAATATTTGCGGGTCAAAGACTCGCGAAGCTATTTGCTCCTTGTTGAAATTCTCGTCTTGGCACACGACCCGAACAAGTCGGTGTATGTCGCTCAAGGGCCATCGGTGTCCAAATGCAGCGTTTAGGAGGGTCACGGCATGGTCATTGTCGTCGTGGTACTGACCCTCTCCGGGACCGTAGCTCTGGCGTTGAGCAGCAGATATGTGCACCATCCAAGGTCGTCCTGAGTGAGCTGTCCAGTACATCTGGAAGGGCTGAATAGCAGGCAGAGCACAGGGCAAGACGAGATCCGCCACAAGCAACTCGTTGCCACGGTCGTCGACAATTCGAACAGTGTGTCGATAAACGGGTGCTTCTATGACAGAGGCAGACGCTTGGATTGTCTTCCACATTTCGCGAATGTCCGGCCAGGGTCGGTATTGCTCACGTACAGCGATCACACCTGGCCGACCCTCAACCGATCGTGACGAAATATCTTCAGCCGCCTTCGGCGGCAACAAATTGTCGGTGAGTAGACCAGCCTCGTAGATGGCCTTGTAGGCCTGAAATGCTGCATCGGCCGTGGCGTCTGATTGGGACCGCCAAGAAAATGCACTCACAGCCCGACGGAGATGCACTGGCAGGGTTATGGGGAGCTTCACGCATGCGCGAAACTCCTCTAGGTCAACGGCCACCTTGTACGGTGTAAACATGGGCCGACAATCAACAAACGGCGCGGACGACATCGTCGAGCAGAAGTGGCTCAAGTGCTGTTTGGCATCCCGTGCCAGCAGCCGGGCCCCCGTAGCCTCGACATAGATCGGTTGCAGTCGCCCGTCGCCCAGGGCCGAGTTTGCTTCCTTCTGTTGTAGGTCTTGATCCTCACGCAGCTCATCTTCGTACATGCGCTTCATCTCAGCTTCGAGCGCCTCCCACTCTAGAGCCAGCCGTCCTGGTTTTGGTGCAGCTGGATGATTGGCATCGCTGCCGTTCTTCAAGGGCCCCATCAGCAAGTGGAACTGGGAATTGTCGTCACGAGCCCGACCACGGCGCTGTATAAACGCTTTCAGGCTCGTTAAATCGTCGATACAAACGACGAAGTTGCAGGCAGGCATGTCGATGCCCTCTTCAATGACGCTTGTTGCAACTAAGAGATTCAACTTCCGATTCCGAAACTCTAGGAGCGGAACACGCCCGTCCTTGGGGGCCATTGGGAGCAGTCCGTCTAGCCCACGGCCAAGATGGGCTTTGGACATGCCGACCACATGGCCGGCTTTGAATCTTGACGAAATTCGAGGGTGTATCGAGATGATGTGGGACAGCACGGCTGCCATTGGCTGCTCCCTAACGAATACAATACCCGTAGGGAGCTCGGCCTCATGATTGGAAAGAATCTCCACGAGCTTTTGCACTCGAACCGAAAGACCATTGTAGAAGACCGCGTGGTCTTTGTGGTGTTTCTCCGTGTCCGGTCGTGGAGGGTGCCTGGTCACAACGTGCTGGAGAAGGGCCATTAGATATGGCTCGTTCTCACCAGGAAGGCGCATTTTCGATGCGTTGGTGCATCGTCTGATGATTTTGTGTACGTAGTACTCGGCTGCCCACGGTCCAAGATAGGAATTTATGGAGTCAGCCTTTCTGTGGAAGGCCTTGATAAATTTCCATGTCCACTTGATATCACCATCGTTTAGGGAACCGGCAAAGTGCTCATTTATACGGCCAACCTCTGGCAATTGCGGGCCACCAGGCATGCTGCTGAGCAACCTCGAGAGGGCTGAGAGATTACTGCCGTAGTTTGATGCATGTGCGTTGTCATGGTGTGGGTCGCATATGTGCCGGAATGTTGACGGACGTTTGGTGTGAGAAACGAGGTTGTCGCGATGCTGCGTCGGAGTCATGCACGTTGCGTGCATTGTCCTCTCTAACAGCTCGATGCCTTCGAGCTTTTTGCCCTGGACCGGGCTTGCGGTGAGACCGAGAATGGCTGGATGAGGCAGACCTTTCTCCATAGCTGGATGGAAGAAGTCTGTCATAATGCGTCTGCCAGGACTGCTTTTGACGCAACCGTGCGCTTTGAAGTGTCCATAGTTAGCGGACGTTGCAACCAAGATGCATTCGCTCTGCGGTGTGACTTGACATACCTTCGTCAAAGACTAGAAGAGGGATCGATTCCAGGCTAACGAAGCCGTGCATCAATGCTTCCTATAACAAAGGTTAAATGAAGAGTTCCCAATAAAAGACATGGGACGAAAAGCTCAGGGCATCCCTCACCAGCAACACTTGGTGCGTCGCAACAACAAATCTGATGTTGAGCAGCGCGGCATCCCTATAACACAGCTTTCAGCATCATGTACTCGTCAACAAGCCGACGCAAGTTGGAGGTTCAAAAGCATACCACACGGCCTGTGTAGACCAGGCCTTTATGTCAATCTCTCCGGCTATGATACGGCCCTGGGCGCACTGAATTTGCGACGAGATGGCGTAGAACTGCTGGTAACAAAGAGGCACTGTTGGAGCCAAGAACCAGACAATCTGTTTGTGAGGAGGAATGTCAATGCCCGCCATGAAAGGTCAAAGGTGGTAAAAAGTCCTACCTTGGGCGGCAGTGACCGCTCGAGCTCAGCTCGTATTCGCAGAATGGCACTGAAGTGCTGTTAGCGCGAGAACAGTAAAATATGGAATCATAAAAGGTGCTCCTTACATTCTCGTCTTTCCCGTGCCAGTGTCCATCTGAAGGAGTGGTCTGTTAGTTGCTTATTCTGGGTTGAAAAGGGGTGTCCAGTGTTGGCCTTACTGCCACAATGATGTTGCGTTTCAGGCTCTCCTCGAACATCTCTAGCTGGTACCGCCGGGACTGTGAAAGCAGCTCGTCCTCAATGTCCTCTTTGCCCGCCATATTGTCTTCAACTTCCATGGGCTCTGGAGTGGCCATGGCCACTTCTAGGCTGTTGTTCGCCATGATATTCGGCCGGTGGTGAGCGCAATGCCGTCTCGTCTTTGAGGGTGATCGCCTGATATCGTCAAGCTCAAGAGTGCAGCCAGCGCGATGGTCAAGAGGACGTGCCCGTCTTGTAAAGAGGTCGCCTATGCCGGCTTATAACGTCTAGATAATAAGAAGAGATTCATTTTGACACGTTTGTCACTGACGGGAGACGGGAGCGATATTTGTTCGTGTAGCCTCATCGCTACTGCCTGTTGGAAAGCCTGCGCGTCTTGCGGGGGAGCGACGAAGTGCAGTTCTGGGAAGGAGTGATGTGGTTGTATTTTAGAGGGGTAAATAACTCATTAATAATTGTAGCGCCTACAAGGCGTTGTTGGGCCCAAACTGTACCCCCAAATTCGTGCCTAAATGTGCACTTTTGAGAGGAGCTCTCACAAAACACACTGAAAGTGAATAGAATATGATGTGTACTTTAAAAGTGAATATGAAAACTTTTTTTTTTAAAACATAGAAGCGAAAGTGACTCAGAACGAATGAGGCCTCTTGAGCTGTGTGGTGAAGGAAAGTGAGATACGCACTTCATGGGTGGGGGCCTACCGGAGCACGTCGCACTACCTTTCAAAAGTCGGGCAGGAGCAGCCTCGTCACTTTTCACTTTACGAAAACAGAAGGAGCACCAGGTGTTATAGATTGGTTGAGGAAAGAGCACTTCTCGGCACGCACATGTGATGCAGACTCTGTATGCCGCGGGCTTCAACGCTTGGGGCCAGCTCCAGTTTGGTACGACTAATAGTGCCCGGGCGAATGGTGTTCAAGACGAACCAGACGACATAGCGACATTCACGCGTTTGTTTGAAGCCCCCAAGATCTTGCATGTCCGGCCGTCCCTTTCATACACGGCAGTAGCAACATCGGACGGAATTGTCTTAGCCGGAGCCACGCCAGTAGATAGCATCGATGGCAGAGAAGACGAAAACAACCAATATTTCTCCGAAACTCTGAATGGTCGCGTTATAGGTTGGTCAGCCCTCCACCCTACGTCTTACGCCCCTTTGTATCGATGCTGACACCCGGGCGCACAGTCTATGACAAGAGCGAAGGTGCATTTCTTCAATATGCGTCGGTAGAAGACTTTTCGACGGCGAGACGTCTCCACTCAAGCAACGATACTGCCTCTTGCACCCGCTTCGCCGGCTTTCCAGGCGTGGTACAGATCGTCGCCTACGACGTCGGTTTTGCGGCGCTCACTGCCGACGGCCAGGTATGGACGTGGGGTGACCCGCGGTTCCCAGAATGCCTCGGCCGGGATGTGGCCGACTCGCCTGCTGACCGCCCGGGCCGTGTCACCGCACTTGACGACCTGCCGACCGGCCCTATTGTCAAGCTGGCGGCCGGTGGCCATGTATTCGCGGCTGTAACGCGCGGACGGGATCTCTACTGCTGGGGAGGCTACCCAGGACGGCGGCCGGTGCTGCCAGAGGGCGTCACGGGCGAGCCGACGCCTATCATCGTTGCCACTGTGACAACCGACGGCAACACCGGAGAAGCAGACGTCGTCGATGTCGGCGTAGGCGACGGACATATGATCGTGCTCACGGCTGACGGCTCGGTATACGTCATTGGCAATAACGCCAACGGTCAACTCGGTCTGGCACATGGGGATGACGATGACAAAGATCCACATGTGATGGAGAACAAGATGTTGTCAGCTTGGGTCAAGGTTAGCGGGCTTCCGCCAGGCCAAGTAACTGGCGTATATGCAGGCCCAAGGAACTCCTTTATCGTGGTCACTGAATAGATAGGAGCCTGTTTGTCAATGCTTAGGTCTTGATGCCATTTATTTGCCTGTCGAATACAAGTACATGCGCCCCTTCCAACTTCAAAATCGCTGGCAGCTCTCTTCTTGCTCTGCCAGCCCACGCTCTGCGTTACACCACGTAGGCTGTCTATTCTTCTTCCACGCGCCCACGCCCGCCTTATAGGTTGGTCAGGTAGTCCTCGATCTCCTGTGGCGTCAGCTTGCGGAACCGCGGCCCTCTCGCGCCCTCAACACCCTCGACACCAAGGAGGTGGTCTGCCGGTGGGCCAATGATGCCTTAAATGTTAGCCGTTGGTTCGTCCGTCTCTGGTACGTGTTCTAGTCGTTCGCTCTCTCAGACTTACCAATCTCGATCGTGTCGCCGTTCATCTCGCCCTCAATCGTCTCCTTGAGCGTCAGCAGCGCAATGTGCACCGCGTCTTCCAGCTCCAGACCCTCCGTGTACCGCTTCTCCAAGAACGTCTTGGCCGACGCCGCGCTCTTGCCAATGGCCGTTGCCTTCCACGGGAAGTAGCTGCCCGACGGGTCCACCTGGTACAACATGGGGCCGCCCTTGAGGATGCCGCCCGTCTTGCCCGTAGGCTTCTTCTGCTCGCCCGAGGCCAGGCCGTCGGCCTCCTCCTCCTCCTCCTTGTTGCCGGCTGCTGCTGCCGCCGCCTTGGCCGCCTCGCGCTCGAGCTCCTCCTCGGGCAGGATGCCCTCGTCCCAGCCGGCAATCAGCAGACTGACGCCGTACGGGCGGACACCGCCGGACTGGGTAGCCTCCTGCATGACACGGGCGACGTCCTGCACCAATATCCGGGTCGGGGGGTACTCGTTGTAGATGCGCTTGTAGCCCGAGTGCGAGACCTTACGGGCGCGGTCGACGAGGACGCGGTAGTCCGGGCCCATGCCGGCGTAGACCATGCCGATGTCGGGGGTGATGAGAGAGATCTTGGAGAGGGACGACGGGTCGGCGAGCGGGGAGGACGACTTCTTCTCGGTGGCCAGGACAATGCCGTTTGTGGCTGCGGGGGGGACATGTTAGGGACATCGACAGCCGATCAAATGCCAGGGGAGGGGTCGTACCTTTGATGCCAAGAGCAGTGACGCCCTGGTTGACGGCGTTCAAAGCATATTCTGTTACGACCCATCTGTCAGCATCCTGCACCGTGAACTCTCTGACGACCCTGCCGCGCCTCGTGCCTATTCTCGGCGCGCGCGACGCCTCGTCGCATCTCGTCAAGGGTCGAGGGGGGTGAACGAACCAATCTGCACCAGCTTTCCGCTGTTGGGCAAAACAATCGACGTTAGCACAACTCTGTAAACACACACGTAACTCCACCAACGGCAAGCCGTTTCCCAATGCCAATGCCGCGTACCTGGGCGAGAATGTTGTCAGCGAGAACGAATACCGGTCGGCCATGGTCGCGGTCGAGGCGTCTTCTGTGGATGCTGTGTGTTGTGTGTTGTGTGTTGAGGTCGGCCGAGCAGTCGGAAAGGGGTATCGTATCGAAGAAAGGGAGTCGGAGAGGAGCGGATGTGGACAACGGTGGACGACGATGGAGATGGATGGTTGAGGATCGCAGCACAAACTAGTTTCGAAGCTATGGGCCAGTAGGCAGATGCTGCTGTACGTTTTTAGAACGGTGAGAGGCTGGCTGGTGGTTTCGAAGCTCCGCCTTGGCTCTCTTGCTTGCTGTGTGGCGGCTGCCACACTCCAAGCGTCGCCAGGCACACCGTACAGTTGCGCGTCGAGCTCTTCTGATTGGCTGCAGCTTCCATGCACCAATCGAGGCTGGAAAACAGCTGGCATCTTTCTAAGCGGGTATGATTAGGTCACTATGGCTCCACTCTATCAGTATCTCCGCCGAAAAGGTCGACCTGAAATTATCGAAGCTTGTGGAAAGTCGGCCGGCTTTTCCTTCCTTTGCACTCGACTCCGTGTCCTGCTGCGAGTCGCTCTCTCTCCTCCCTCTTGGCCCGACTTCCCATCTGGCCACGTCCCTCTTTCCCCCCAATTTTGCATATCTCGGTCGACGTTTCCCCTTCCCAAGGAAGATGTGACTTGCCTCTTTTCTGCCCAAGGCGAGCCAAGCGGCTATAGACCCTTGAAACGAATCTTCTTTCCCCTCTCTCATCGGGGCTGAACTCAACCCTTCTTCTTATTTTTCTGCCTCTCAAGCACACCCTCCCCCTCCTTGTGACCATGTGAAAGCATAGCACATCCTTTTAAGAGCTTGACCCGGAAGCTTGGGGATTTGCTATAGACGCATTCCTTTCTACCTTTTTGTCTTTTTTTCTTACTACGGATCTTATCCTTTTCGTCTCACTTCACCCTCTTTCCACTCCGCCACGCGACGTCGACCATGAATTTCCGTTCTCGGACCGGTGACGATGGAGCTGACCCCAGCTGGTCCTGGCCTGCTGATCATGCTGCCGCCGGAAACGCCAGTGGCGAAGGCGCGTCTTCTGCGACAAGAGACGAGGGTTGGGCGACAACAAGCGGCTTCGACGCAGGGTCCAAGAGGCCGCCACCACCGCATCAAGCGACGGTTACTTCCGAGAGCGATGACGACGCTGTGTCCTTTACCGGGTCATTTCCCGGCGTATCCGACGCATCCTGGGTCACCGAGGAACATGAAAGGGCGCCTTTGGAGCACAACCATTACCACTACCGCGGCGACGCAAACGAGTATGACTTCCACGACGGAGACCACCGGCCGCAGCAGCAGCAGTACCAGCCGACCGCAGAAGAGGAGGCCCAGGCTCGGTACCGGCGACGCTTCAAGCCGCGCACATGCCGCATCTGCTTCGAGACGGTGCTGCCGACGTTTGAGGATGTGACGGGAGGCGTACCCCACGCCGACGACGGGTTTCATGACGTGATGGGCGAGGAAGAGGAGGCCACCGAGCCCGTCGGCCTGGGCGCTGCTGTGCATGCGGTGGGTGAGGCCACGGCCGGCCTTCGAGGCCGCGTGGCTGGCGTCGTGACGTCGGCACTCCCCACGTTTATGCGCTCGCGCATGCCACGTGTCCGCTACGTCTCCGAGAATCCTGAGGACGGACGGCTGATCAGCCCCTGCCGCTGCAAGGGCTCCCAGAAATACGTGCACGAAGCCTGCCTCCAGGCGTGGCGCTTGGCGCAACCCATGGCAGAGCGCAACTACTGGAAATGCCCCACGTGCGGGTTCGAGTACCGCATGCAGCGGCTGAGCTGGGGGCGGCTGGTCTCCAACAAGCTCACGCGGGCCCTGCTGACGCTCCTGGTCTTTGCACTGACGTTGTTTGTGCTGGGCTTCGTGGCCGACCCGCTCATGGACCTGTGGGTGGACCCAAGCGGCATGATCATGGACACGTTCCTGGAGTTCAGCGACTTCGACACGGACGATGACGTTCTTGGCGGCTTTCACGACGTGTTGGGCGGCGGGGGCGGTGGTGCTGGTGGCGTTGCCGATATTGTCGGCGTGTCAGGCTGGTGGGAGCACTTTCTCAAGGGCTTCTTCTCGTTGGGCATCGTTGGCGTCGTCAAGACGTTTTTCATCGTGTCGCCGTTTACGTGGTTCAATCTACGCGGTGTCGGTCTTGGCCGTGGACGGCGGCGTGCCGCTGGCGGTGGTCGGGGACGCTACGAGAGCATGAGCTGGGTTTTTATCCTTGTCGGCGCATTTACATTTTTGGGGGTAAGTGGCACAGCAACAAAACTTGACGTATCTATATCCATTACTAACAAAACAAAATCAGGCCGCCTGGAAGGGCATCAACTATATGAGCGGGCGTTTCTTGGAACGTGCCAGCGAACGCATTATCGATATTGGCGCAGAAGGACCTGATGATGATGACGATGAAGACGGCGAGGCTGACCATGCTGAAGCGGACGCTGGCAATGCCCAAGACCATGGTGATGAGCATGAGAATGCTGCGGCCGATGAGAATGACCGTGATGCATGAGCAAGGCATATTTTCACAGGTACCTTAGCTACCGAATTGGAAGCGTTTTCAGAGACCTTTTTTTCTCCCAAACACCCCCTCCCCCCCACCAACCTGCACACTCTTAAGTTGTCTTGAGTTACTCGCCTCCGTGTCGAGCCAACTAGTCTGTGTGCAGAGATTAAACCAGTCCCGATCTTTGCTCCTCCGCTCGGGGTGGCTAGACGTTTTGTCCGGCCGCTTCCACATGGGCGGAGGCTTCGTGGACGCCGTCAACTCTTTTCGCCGTCCGGCTGTCCGGCGGAGGGTATATGCTTTGCGTCTTGCAGAGCTTCCCCCTCCGTCGACGTCTCTTCCGCTTAGCTCCTCTGTCTCTTCAGGGCCCTTTTCTGGATGGAAATCTCCGCTGGCCTTTTCATGACCTCGCTAGACACTCCCCCAGAGGCCCTCCCACGCGAGAGGCAAGCACCGGCAATTGGTTGATACATCTACTCACCGTAAACGAATGTTTTTGTAGGCACGTAGACAATCATTGTGATGGGCGTCGCTGTATGCTCCGTTTATGATGACCAAACTCTTAAGCAAAGCTTGTTGGTTGGTTCGTCATATTCGCTTATGCACGGTAAACCTAGAAGCGACACGGTTTGTTGTAGCATGCATCACAGGATGTGTAGGACATGAGCTTTGTGGCAGGTAGCCGATTGGAAACGCTGACGGTTCAGAGCCTGGCAGTTAAGTAAGATACCGTTATGGACGTCGTCGACATCTTGGTGTAGATTTTTCAGGGGTTGCATTATATGGCGGTTTCTCACAAGCCTCAGCCTCGCAAACCCCTATTTCCCTCTCTTTCACAGCTTCCTGGGCGATTTAGAGCACAGATCGGCGGCGCCTATCTCTTCTGCCGGGCAGCTAGCTCAGGGCCTATGATTGACGTTATTGCACCGTTGCCAGGGCCTGCTATTCGCTATCTCAGTGACAGGCCTGGCTCTCATACGACGTATTACCAGCTCTACCACGTCGGCTCCCACTGCCTGCCCCACTCTCAATTTGTCCTAGCGGCACGTGCACTGGGTCCTTCGCTCTTTCTTCTTTCTAGGCCTCTTCCTGCTCTTGCTGGCCTTTCGCGGGCCATCCAGACGCGCCGCGCCAGGGGTAATAGTGGACTGGGAAGGCGCTGTCTCCATTTCATAATTTTTCGTTAATATTACCTGTTCACTATTGAAATCGAGCTAATCGAACTTGTCCTTTTTTATTCCCTCCTCGTACTCACGCCCCCCAAGACGCATCCACATCCAGCCGCCACGAAACGCAAAAGCACGAATCTCAGAATAGGAGAGCGAGGGGCGTGCCGTTTTTTTCTTTCGTCTTGTCTTCTTTACCATACCTGCTCCATTTGTCTCAGGCGTGGCCGACCGCTTATTCCTCCTCCCCCTCCTCCGCCTTTCTCCCTTGGATCTTCTGCCATCCAGTCTCCACGACGGCCTTTCTCCCGACGCCTCCTTTTCCCGTCCGCTCGCCGCCCACGTCCGCCTGTGTCCCGTTTCTCTTGGCGTTTTCTCCAACTCCCGTCCAGGCTCGAATTTTCTCCATTGGGAACTGCCTCAACCTCCCTGACTCGACACCACGAGCGCCTCTTATCTTTTTCTCCTCCATCCTCCTGCGACGCGCAGACAAAGCATGGTCTTTGGCTGCTGCCACGAACGATCTCCGATTCTAATGACGCCCGCGTTTTGAGACACTTTGCTCCGCGATACGACCAATCCCCCCATTGACGAACTCCCCCGATCTCGATCTGTCCTCTCTCTCGCCTGCCACTTTCGTTTCTTCTATATCACGACATACATCCTACACGCGGTCTCACCGCCAGAGACCATCGAGCAAGGGAGGTAGATAAAGGATACCTCCCAACCCCCCAGGACCTACATCGACCAACATCTGAGCCACGCGCGTCGACCTTCCCTCTCCCTCCTATTCCAACCTCCATACACACACGCACACAATGCATTTCGCATACCCCCCACGCAAAAACTCCAACGCGGCCGCGTTCAAGCCGCGGGCGCCATCGTCCCGGTTGCCGTTTATACGCCGCGGTCGCAAGCGGGTTATTGTCCTCGGCGCGCTCTTCTTCCTCGGCATCATTTACTTTTTGACACGGTCCGGCGGTCGGCATAGCGGCGCCAACCCCTGGATGGCCTCGCATCTCAAGGCCGCCAAGGAGGAGGGCACCGGCAGCACGATGCCGGGCGTCGGCGGCAACAAGGCACCCGTGGCGGCCGACGGCAACCCGTACGGGGCCGACTTTTCGTCGGCGACAGAAAACCTTGCCTCCTTTGGCAAGACGCCGCTCGTCGTGCTCGTCACCGTCTACGACGAGACGAACTTCCACCGCGCGTACCTCGACACTGTCCGCGAGAACCGCCGCCAGTATGCCAAGAAGCACGGCTACGGCACCTTCTCGCCCAAGGTCGGCTACTACGACCTCAATGGCTCGCCGCTGTCGTGGACCAAGGTGGTGGCCATGCGCCACGCGCTGACGCTGTTCCCCGAGAGCACCTACTTTTGGTTCCTGGACCAGAACGCCTTTGTCATGAACATGGACATGAGCATCGAGAGCGACATTATGGCACCGGCCAAGATCGACGCGAGCATGCTCAAGGACTTCCCCGTGGTGCCGCCCGACAGCATTATCAAGACGTTTGGCCATCTCAAGGGCCAGGACGTGGACTTTTTGTTGACGCAGGACTACGATGGCCTGTCGACGTCGAGCTTTATCATCCGCAACGGTGACTGGGCGCGCTTCTTCTTTGAGACCTGGTTCGACCCGCTGTACCGGTCTTACAACTTTCAGAAAGCGGAGACTCACGCATTGGTAAGTGGGCAAGAAGGCGGGCAGAGGGACATAGAACGTAAAGAGTATTGTACTAACCCCTCCAGGAACACATTGTCCAGTGGCACCCGACGATCCTATCCAAGATGGCCCTTGTGCCGCAGCGGACCATCAACGCCTACAGCAAGATCGACCACGGCGCAAAGTACGAGACCGGCGACCTGTCGGTGCGCGTCATTGGCTGCATCCGCACGAGCTCGGCCATTTGCGAGAACGAGGCTGCACCGTTTATCCAGTTCTGGCGCGGCGGCGACAAGCAGGAGGCGGCGGCATCATAAAGCGTGGTGGGATTTTTGTGACGGACTGTATATGAGTGCAATTGCATGACTCTTCTTCTTCTTCTCTTGCCATTTGATATGCGGACGGCTTTCGACATCCACTTGCCCCCTCCCATTTTCATTGATAATTTTTTTTCTCCTTTATTTAGGATGGCGTTTGTTTGTTTTCTGGTTTCTTGCGAAACGGAAGGGGTCCATGGTTTCTTATCTTTCTTCTTTCTTCATCTTTTCTTTTCTTTTCCCTTTTCTTTTTTCTCTTTTTCTGGTTTCTACCAACTTCTCTTTTTATGTGTTATAGTTGCTTTTTTCTGGGTTCTTTTGTTTTCCTTGCGCTACAATGTACGACATATATCTTCATATATAGACAAATTCATAAAACTATTAATCAGCAGAATGATAGTAAATGCTTTGCAGTATTTACGCGAACTGTGTCTTCATGTTCAGTTCAAAATGAGGATATTTGGGTAGTGATACTAGAAAAGAAACCAAAAATAAACAATTTAAAAGGAAGACCGCACCAAAAGACCGCCCTGGCAATGCAAATGAAGACAATATACACTAGAAGAAAAACATTCGTTCACACCTCTCCCCTTTATGCCTTGTACAGCAGATCCAGGAAACCCGTTGCCAGGTCCACAACCACGCTCTTGTTGGGCAGGCTGCCCGCCACACCGTACAGCGCAACCGCATCGCCGCCGTCGTCGGGCGTGGCCTTGCCGCCGCCCTCCACCGCCCGCACGCGCGCCTTCTCGCGCTCGGCCTCCACACACGCCTCCAGGTCCGAGACCAGCGTGTCAAACGCCTTGACCACGGGCATCGTGAACGCCACATGGATCGCCGGCGGGTTCTGCAGCGCGTTCAAGTGCCAGCCGCGGGCCGACATGGCGTCGGACAGCGCGTAAATGTTGATGGGCGTAAAGGGAGAGGACGACGTGGACGGGGCCGAGCGGCGCGCGCGGAAGGCGACCACCGACACCAGCGGGCGGCCCATGACCTCAATCTCGGGCGCCAGGACCGGCGACGACGTAATGTGCTCAGCAAACTTGTGCGCGTGGCCGACGATGCGTCCGCAGGCATCCAGATAGCCCGACTCGCCCACGGCCATCATGCTCGCCCAGCAGCCGGCAATGAGGGCGCCGGGGCGCGAGCCGGCCGCACCGGGCGAGGCGTAGACACCACCTGCCCAGTCGGCCGACACAAAGTACTGGTACGCGCGCAGGGCGGCCGTGCGATACAGCACGACGGAGTTGCCCTTGGGCGCGAAGCCGTACTTGTGGGTGTCGACGGAGATGCTGGTGACGCCACGCACGCGGAAGTCAAAGGGCGTCGTCTCGAAGCCGGCCTTTTCGAGGAAGGGCACCATGAAGGAACCCAGGCAGCAGTCGACGTGCAGCGGCAGGCGCTTGCGCGCGGCGAGGCGACCGAGGCCGGCAATGTCGTCGATGATGCCGTGAGGGAAGTTGGGGGCGCTGCCGACAAGCAGGATCGTGTTGGGGTTGATGAGGCGGGCGACACGGCGCACGTCAACCTGGTAGCCCGGTGCGGGGCAGGCAACGAGGTGGAGCTTGATCTTGTAGTACTGGCTGGCCTTGTGGAAGGCAGTGTGCGCCGTCTCGGGGATGATCATTTCCGGCTCCGTGATGCCGCGCTCGGCGTACGCCTTCTGGCGGGCGCTCAGGCAGGCCATCAGGATACTCTCGGTGCCACCGCTGGTGGTGACGCCGGCAGCACCGGCGGGGCCGTTGAACAGGCCCAGCACCATGGCCACGACCTCGGCCTCCATCTTGCGCACGCCCGGGAAGACGTCCGGGTGGATCGGGTTCGCGACGGTGAACTTGCCGTAGGCCTCGGTCTGCAGCTGAATCAGCTCGTCCTCGCCGTGGTAGACAGCACCGCTGACCCGGCCATCCTCCCAGCGCGTATGGTCGAGCTCAGCGAGCGATTCGAGCTGGCGGCGCACTTCGTCATGGGTCAAGCCTTGGGCGGGGAGCGAAGTGTTTCGGGTGACGCCGACGGGGACGAGCTTGCCCTCCATCTTGCTGAGGGCCTCGT
The DNA here is from genome assembly GCA_021396225.1 of Sporothrix inflata. NCBI lineage: Eukaryota > Fungi > Ascomycota > Sordariomycetes > Ophiostomatales > Ophiostomataceae > Sporothrix > Sporothrix inflata. Next base: position 8,110 of record WNYF01000069.1, on the reverse strand, counting down.
CGACCTGCTGGCGGACCTTGGTGCGCACGCCAGGGAGGCGCAGGAACCAGCCGAAGACGATGCGGCGCACATTGTGGTAGAGCTCAGAGATGGATCCAACGACGCCGCGGCCGCGGAGCTTCCAGACGGTTCGGCGGGTAATGCGGAGGACGAAGAAAAAGAAGACGAGGTTTCGGAGACTGGAGAGGGAAAGAATAAATGTTAGGAAAAGTGAAACTGGATAAGTCCCAACGTCAATGCTTGAGGATCGCAGGCAACGCACAGGTCCAGGTTGAGCAGCAGCAGCGGGCTCGCCGGCCTACGGCGAACGCTGCTGATGTTCTCCCGCAGGCTAATCAGCATGCTCGAAGACCCCGGCATGATGACGGTACCGGGATGGGGTGGTAGGATCAAAGATCTGAGATCGGATGAGCAGTGCAGCTGCGAAGCACTGTAATCGTACGGTTGGCGGTGGTTCGGCCAATGAGGTGAGCAAAGAGCGCAAGGGTTGTGATCCTAAAGCTGAGAAGACGGCGCGGGAGGGAAGCTCTCGGGCCGGTGAACGCGATAGGACGAGACGGAGGTTTGTTCGAGATTGATAAGGGATATAAAGACGCAATCGATGAGAGTGCAGAGCGCAAGGCTGCAGAATTGACCGTCGGTTGGTTTTGGTGATTTAAGGAGGAGAAGCCAAAGAAGGGAAGAAAATGCGAAAATATTGGGATGAAAGGAGGTTTTAAAGAGGGAAAGAGGAGAAACGAGAGAGACAGAAGCGGAGAGTGAGACGGAGGCGTAAGAATATCGAGGAACCGGAAGGAGCGGAGGAAATAAGATTTCACGGCGTGATTTACAGATTGGGAAGGAAAGAAAGAGGAAGGAACGAAGGGCGAGGCCGAGAACGCGCGGAAGAAAGAACAAAAGAGAAGAGAAGGGGAGGAAGGTATGATGAAAGTGCGGAGGTTTTTGCAACGCAACGGATGTTGCAGCGAGCTGCTTTAGCGTCTAGGAACTTGCCCTCCTGCTTAGCTTTTCGTCGAAGCTTCCCCTCTCCAGGTTTCTCCTCTCTTTTCTTTGAAAGCGGAAAGCGCGACTGGCACGCTTTCGCGAAAGAGGAGTTCCCAGCAAAAGGACCTCTGTGGCCGAGGCTACAGGGAAGGCCCCAAACTCACTACGTATTAATACTAGGACTGCCCCATGCTGTCGCGGGTCTGGACCCATCGAATTGAAAAGCGCCGCTGGAGCACCTGGAGCATCTGGGGAGAGCCCTAAACTCTGGGGCATCATCTCTTCTGCCAGCGAGAGCAAACAGATACAAACTGCTCTTCTGTTCTATTTTGTTTACTGCTTCTCTCATCCAAGATCAAGCATATGTTCTGTCTCGTTTCTGTCTCTGTCTTCTCGTCCCTTTCCGTCGCAAGCCGAGCAGTTTCGCCACCAAAATCCCAACGTCGTCTTGGGGGCCTGGGGCCTGTCGGCTGCCAAAATCCGCCAGCCAAACAGCGCCCTGGAAATGTCCGCGGCACTTTCCCCATTCTGCAATCACATGCCAAACAAAGCCCACATGGAAATGGGAAATGGACATTATGACAACGGCGATTTCGCATTTCACGGAGCTTTCCTACCAAAACCAGGTTAACGGCACTGAATCAACAGGGGTGAGGGTAGATGATCGGAGGATACGGAGTACGTCAAAATGCGTTCATAACAGAGTATTTATAGATGTCACCGCCTTCCTGTCAAACGACAAGTAAAAATCGTGTTTTAATTTTCTGTATTTCCAAATAACCCTTGAACTGGACCGTTTCCCGTCTTCGAGCGCAGTTGAAAAAGGAGGCAACGAAGACGGCAAAAATGCAACGCAAAAAGAAAAGAAAACCTGCCGCCCTTCCAGAAATGAAACGAATGCCCGCTCGGGCTTTTCTCGCTCTTTTTGCCGATATATCGATATATACATGGTGTAACATACATACACGTCCCGCGGCGTGCGCGACTGGCCATCCCAAGAACGAGCGAGAAGAAGAAAAAAAACGAAGAAAGGGAAGACAGAAAGCCATGTGAACGTCTCGAAAAGCAACGAGAACAGGATAAGACTAAAAAGAACATAAATGAAACGACAGATGAAGAAGTAGAAAATGGCAAGGTATGAGAATGGGAGGTATAGATGGTCGGTATATGAAAAGATGCCGTACATGTTCGTGGGGTAAGAAAAAAAAAAAGAAACCGAGCCGCCCTTATATCATGATGTTGTTGTATCCCAAATAATCCCACGAAAAGGGAACCGTTAAAAGGAAAAGAGTCGGAAGCACGAGGTACTTCCTGTTTTTGGTTTTGCTGTTTGTGTTTGCCTGTTGTTGTCCTGTTTGTCCTTTTGCAAGTCTATTTTTTTGACGGCGATGTTGCCAGTTCCTGATGCGGCCATATAGTCATAGCTCATTGTCGTGGCCGCCGCGCGACGACGACCCTTGCTGGTGCACCAGCGTCTCGGCGTCGCCTACCTGGCGGCGCTCCGAGATCTCGCGCCGCGCCTTGTCCTTGAGGCGGGCCTGGGCTTGTATGCGTAAAGGTGTTGTGCTCTCCGTAACAGACGGTGATTTCCGTGCCTGTGTCAATCCTCGGGACTTTGGGGGGTCCCTCATGACAGCTAATTGCTATTGGAGAGGTTCTGATGAACTGGATAGTCGGTTGAGGTGGAGGTACACGTCGGTTCCGTAGCTGGAAAATAAGTGTTAGCAGGTAAAAAGGTAGGATTAGATATGGGGGGCGGGGGCGGAACGCACCCTTCCATGCTGATCAGCTTGAGGTCACCGCCAAAGTATCGTGCATATAACCGCGATATGGGCAGACCGTAGCCAAAGCCAGCCATGGGCGCCTTGAAGTCGCTCTTATCAAAGTCCGGGTCCAGGTTGGGTGTGCGGTCGACGGTCGTGTACATGTATGTCCAAACCAAGGGGATGGCGCTGCGTGGTATGCCGCCGCCCTCGTCGGTGATCTTGATGGTGATGTCCTCGCGGCCCTCGGCAACAATCACTTTTGTCACGGGAAACTCTTGCTTGTCTTGGCCGTGCGTCTCGACAACGGCACGCAGCGAGTTCTTGAGCGTCTCAAACAGCATGTGCGACAGGTGGCCCGGCACATACATGAAGTTGAGATTCGGGTTGCACACGAGCTGGATCTTGGGCGATTCGAACAGGCCGTAGTGGTCTTCGCACACGAAGCGCGCGTTCTCAATGGCCTCTTGCGCCAAGTCGTGCACGTTCGTCTTGGTGCAGATGATGCCCACGTAGGTCGGGTCGCGGTGGTGGCTCTGGTCCGTCAGGGCAATGTGCTGGCCGATCAGCATCCGGATGCCGATACGCGACATGTAGAAGCGGTCGAGGAAGGACTGGATGTTGTGGTCGATTTGCATGCGTTGCCGCCGGCGCTTGTACTCCAGGATGCCTTGTGCCATGGTCGTGACGACACCGTCGTGGCGCCGCTTGATCTTGTGCAGGGTCTGGGCGAAGCGTTGGTTGTAGAGCTGTAGGTCCGAGGGCCATTCGCCCGTGTCGTCCACCCAGGCGAAGTAGCGCCGTGCCGCCGCATGCTTTTTTGACAGGCCATTGCTGTTGCCATTGTGTACGAGCTCGCCGCCGCTTATTAAGGGGGACTGGGAGGTGTAGTTGGTCTCCTCGAGGCTGGGGTTCGGCGTCGACTCGGAGAGCAGCAGATGTGATGGGCCGCCCCGTCCGCCGGTGCGGGTCGGTCTCATTAACCGGTCGCGCGTGTCTCTATTCAGGTCTGGCCGTGCCAGGGTTGTGATCTCCTAGATAAGGGACCGCGTCGCGCGCGCATGTGTGAGTCATACTGGCACAGGCAATTGGCGAGTGCGGAGACGGGGAAACGAGATGCACGTCACGATCGCCCCCAAAACGGAAGCGCGAAGAAAAAAAAGTAAGGCGAGGGTTTGGGGAAGCTCACCTCAAACGACTGTGCATACCAATCCTGCACCTTTCTCACCGACGGCATGTCGCTGAGGCCGTCGGGCAGGTTCTCGAGCTCCTGGACGCGATGCGCTAACCGGATAGGCAGCTCCTCGGCAAGGAATTGAGAGGCCCGGAAGAGGGTTCCTATTGGGAGAAGCAAGTCAGAATCGAGCTGCAAAGCGCAGAGTCGAGGTCCAAGTGGAGGGCAATCGGCCGTCGGCGCAACGAGCCGAGGTCAGCTTCCCACGATGGTATGACGTACCGACTGACGGCTTCTCGCCGAACTGCACCATCTGCCGCAAACTCACGCCGGTGGCGGGAAAGTTTGCATAGTGCTTGATGGTGTCCATCAGACGGTCTGTCTTCCTCCACGACATCTTGAGCGGCTCCAATGGCGATGCCCCAGGGGGCGTGCGCTATGTGGTGGTGTGACTGGGGGGCCAATGGCGGGTGGTGGAGGGCGAGAGGAGGGGGCGCCACAAGAAGTCGAAGTCGAATACGATGGCTCGTTTACCGATGCGTCTAGATTCGCATACGGGCCGGCAGGCGTTGTGGGAGCACGGAGGGCGGAAGGCGAAGGGAAGAAAGCGGCAGCGGGGAGCGGACAGCGCTGTGCGGTTTGCAGCCGATGTTAGGCGGATAAATAAGACCGAGACAAGACGAATGTCTGGTGAGGCGCGCAGATGGGCGACCGACGGGACGTTAGAGGAGAGGATGCGGATTGTCGTTGCAAAGCAAAAGATCACGAAAGGAAAAAAAAGAGGAGGAGAAGAAAAAGAAGGGAGGAAAAGAAAGGGAGGAAAGCAGGTGACAGTGCTGGGGCGGTGATGGAGAAAAAGCGTTCGGGCCAAGGAAGGAACGAAGACGTGCCAGGGGAGGGGAAATATGGGGAAGGTCCCAATAGCAATTGCAGATAGCAGGAGCGACACAGTGACAACAGCACAAAAACGATCAAAATGGCAAAAGTGCTCGCCAAAGTGCACTAGCAATAGCACGAGGCGTGCTCGAAGAAAAAAAGAAGGGCAGGGAAGGAACGGGGGGCACACGAGCAAGAGACTATTCACTTTAGGAAGCATGCACGCAATGGGGGAACGGAGCAGCTAGGAAGCTAAACTGGGCTGGGAGAAAGAGATCTTGGACCGGGAACAGGCATGGACTGGGGGACCTTGGGACCTTGGGACCTAGGTGGTCACTGGTGGGTAAAGAAAAACCGAGGAGGTGAAATGGATCGAAAAAGGCTCGCGCTTGACACGAAGGGGAGCCGAAAGAGCATGAGAGGGAGAAATGGCCACGCGCATGCTCCATATATCGGAGCCATTGGCGCAAGAGCGATGGCTGCGGCTACGAAGCGTACGGAGCCCTACCTGCCGGCTCTGTGGGCGTTGCTTTTACTAAAGTTACAGCTAGCTGATACGTAGAAAGATGAGCGTCTGGGTGGTGACTAATTTCCTTCGTCAGATCCAAATACAGGAAGAAAGGGCGAAAGAGCAAAAGAAAGGGAAAGAGGCTCGAAAGGAAAAGAATAGGGAAAGGTGAGGGAAAGAGCTCTCTGCCGGCAGCTGCTACGACTCACTGCCTTGCGCCTTCCTGCCCCTCCAATGAACGAGGTAATACTCCCGTCTCCGTTCTTCCCCCATCCATTGGTCAACCCCACAGTCCTTCCTTCGCTTTGCCCACCGAGGTCCAGTCATGTCGATGGCGCCAATGGGAGGAGTGCATGCGGCAGCTCTAGCTTGTACTCCGTGCTAATAGTGTGTATAAAAGTACTTCGCACTGTCCCTGTGTCATTTTACCGTTCATCAGCTTCCATCCTCTCTACCCTTCACGCCTTGTTCATGAGACATTTATGTGAGTTTCGCATCGGCCTGCCATTCGCAGATGCAGCCCCCATTTGCTCCTGATCCTTTCGCTTTCTCGAGGTCAACGTGCATAAAACTCGTATGTCCTCCAAGCAGGCGGTGGGGTGTACTTTTTGCCTCCCTTTCATCATGCTTTTGGTTTTGAGTGCTGAACCCGTTTGTCCTTGAAAGCGGGGACACTTACTCCGTCTTTTGCATGCGCTTTTCTTTTCACTTGCATGTGACTCAGTCGCATTTTACTGTTTTGGGAGTTTTTTTGCTGGGGCAGAGAGCTGCGTTCGACAAGGGCGGTGGCAAGGTGGGCACTGTGTACCCGCCCGAGTGCTACAAGGCTGTCCCTACACAGGCGCCGGCAGACCGTGGCTGTAGTTCGGGCCATCGGAAAATCCAGGGCGCAAACGCAGTGACAGTGCGCCGCAAACAATGCTAGCGTTTCGAGAGCTCAAGCACGGAGTACTTCCAGTTGCACGCTAGTAACAAGCAATCACAAGTACCGCTCTTTCAATATCCGTTTCTCCTTGAGCTGCCCCTTTTCCGAGACGCCCCGACCGCCTTCCCCAAGCAGCTTGCGAAAGCTGGGGCCTCGTGTTCCTCTCCAACGTCCTCGCAGCGCCTTTCCCCTTCCACTTACTCCGAAGTATCAACGACCGTTCCACACCGCTGGCTGGCTGGCTGTTTTGCGTTTTCCCGACATTGCAATTCGTACACATGAACTTCGAACTGGAGCACGGAAAGTCGAACGCTAGTTTCGTCTTGGCCCAGGGCCCTAGCCTGCGGTGCACCTGTTTTCCGCGACAACAACAAGCTTTTTTCCCAGGGGCAACATTGCGGTTGTGAGATACAGCACTGTCCCTGCCAGATACTGCACGTCTCACCCGCCAGAGCGCGTCCGATTAGGGACTAGACGCGTTCCTAAAGTCGAGCTCCAAGCTCCAACCCGGACCGGTGATCAACCACCTCCTCCCCCGCAGTCTACCACAACACGGCATCCGGAAGACGGAAACCGAGCTCACCACCACTCACTTTACGCGGATTACATACACACACATACTTCACCACACCTCATCCAGCTAGGGGCCAGCCACCTGACGCTCGGACTGCCTTGTCGGCGCGTTAGGCGCGTCTTCTTTACTGTCAAGGAAAACATGTGCCCGTTCTGATGCCGGACCACGCGCCGTCTGCAGCCGATGCAGATGCCGAAGCCACACGGCCACCCGTGACGCCGACCACACCAAACAGCCCGTTCACGGGCTCGTTCCATGCACGATCATCGCCGGCGTGGAGCTTCAACCTGCACGCGCTCGGGTTTAACACGTCCCCGCTGGGCCCACTCGGCCGCCACATCTCGTTTTATGGAGGCGATAACAACAGTGGCAGCGACAATGACGACGACGATGCAGAAGATGGCGGAAACGACCAGCTAGACGGCTACAGTAATGACGGCAGCAGCCTCAACGACGATCTCAACAGGAGGGACTGGCAGACGAGTGACGATGGCCACGGCGGCGACAACTATGAACTGGACGACCCGATCGCGCTTGAAGAACGGAAAGATGTGCTGATTGACCGGCTCAACGACGTGGTGCGGCACGTCACGTCGTATGCGCCGTCATCCCCCTCTCTCTCCAACCGGAGCGCCTCGACGTGGAACTCGCCGGCCAAGAGTGCCTCGGCCGAGGCACGTGCCCCCGCCGGCGACGGAACGGTGCTCAGTGCGCTGCATGCGCACATTGATGAGATGGAGGCCGTGCTGGCCGCGGCCCAGGCGGCCGAGGCGGCTGCGACAGCAGCCTCACCGCGGAACCACCGTCATCACAACCACCACCACCGACACTACCCATGGCAACGACCGGAGCGTAGATCGCGCACGTCGACGTCCAGTGTAGTGAGCGAAAAGAGCCCGGGTTTGCATGGCCAGACGACAAAGACGACTCTGGTTAGGAGGACAACCCTCGATGCTGCTCCTAATCTTTTCCGCGGCCAGTCTTTCTCGTTTCGAAAAGCCGGTCCGCCAAAGGGGGCGGTCTTGTCGGCCGACGAGGCCGACAAGACCAACCCAGTCATCACGAGCGCTGTTGCGGTGGACTGCGAGGTGCTGGCAGGCGACCTCTCAGCGGTGTTGGCGAACCTGTTGAAAAGACGACAAGAATCAGAGGTAAGTTCAATGTCCAAGATTATCCTACCGAGCTACCCTACTTGTGTACCGCCGGCACGGTTGGCAGTAGGTGCTGGCCACGTCCTGGGCCATGCCACCCAATGGGCCACTCCGCCAAAAGAAAAAATAGGAAAATGAAAACGCGTCTGGAGACG